>JASDQU010736883.1:261812-288612 GCA_032191745.1 Picea mariana
ATATATATATATATATATATATATATATATATATATATATATATATATATATATATATATATATATATATATATATATATATATATATATAGCCAAAATTCATTTTGAACTAAGTCTTTGCAAGCCTCAGATGTAAATATACTCATACAAAAGCAACCAAGTGCCATAGAAAGGAAATGAAATCCTATAGTCAAACTTGGACCACCTCAACTGATGTGTAGCACACAATTTATGTAAAAAGGTGACATTGATTAGCACGGAACATGTTCAGAAATTCTAATGAGTGCAAGCAAATGAAGGAAAATAAATAACCTTAAGGAGGATACCACGGTATCTAAATCACTTTTTCTTTCTTTGTCACTTTTAAAGAAATTCCTTGCTATCAACAAAGCAGTTTAGCCTGGAGAAAACTTATGATGGTGAAAGATAATCGCTGCAAAAATATCTCAAAGCTTTAGCATACCTCTCAATTGATCAACTTTTGTCCCTTCATCGATGTCTTCCTTTTCTTTTGTACTATTATCCAATAGTTATTCAATTTAATTGTTTCACTTTAATTAATGTTTTTTTATGAGAACAAAAGGATCAATTATGAGTCAATGAAGTAATTAATAAGAGGTCACAATATTATGTATACTACTTTTACTTAAGGTAGGTAGGGGTCCCACTAGACTCGATTAGTAAACATAACTTGTATATTTACACATTCCCCCTTGTGATTCCCAATTCATCATTTCAAATAATATATCATAAAGCCATATATAATATGAAAAACATATCATGAAGAAACATATATTATATCAGCATTCACTACTTGTTCCTCTTATTTGTTCCAAAACTTCAAAATCATGATATTTAAAGTTTCAAAATATCATAGCTCCTAATACTACACAAAATCTCAAAAAAAAAATTCTCCAGTCTGAGTCAGCAAAGAAAAATAAAATATTCTTTAAAGCAATTTTGGATGCATATCCATGAACGGAATTTCTCTTTTTCCCTCTTCCCCTATTTTTTGAGTATTTGATTTTCCATGGACCGAAGTAGACTGAGATGATTTAGTGCTAGGCATTCAAGGCTTATTTCCTTTCCTATCATCAGATAATAGTTCTGAAGGAGAGAACTCAATTTCAATGATTGGTGGGATCTGAACTAAGGTGTTAATTGAAAGAATAGCAGGGGCAGTAACAAACAATGGAGGAATCTTAGGACTATTGGGCCAATTTATAATTTCAGATGCATGTTTAACTTGGTTTTATTCCCATCCATCATTCTCTTGCATTTGTTGAGGTAATTCAGGGACATCAACAATACTTAGGTGTGGTTGTAGAGGGGAATTTGCATATGCAAAAGGTTGGGGTAAGGCTTATTATCCTTCTAGAGAAAGGTGCCCAATTTAAACCAATTGATTAAATTATTCTGAATTAGCATCAAAATGCACTAAAAATTATGATTCTCTTGTTTCTCCCTTCTTTCCAAACAATGTTTGGCCTTCTTCCTTGCCCCCTTCTACCTCCCCTCAAGCCTCGACTCAAATATCTCATCTAAAATCATATAAACAAAAAGTCATTTTTTTATATTCATCAAGCATCAAATACATAATGATTATTAACTATTTGCAAATATAAGAAAGATAGAACTTTCACTAATTTTCCATTAAATATGATTTACAATAACTCATATTTGAGAAAGAGAGGTTTGGAAAAATGAAAGATTGATCAAGTATGGTTTTAATACTGAGTTTCAAAGCTTAGACTCCAACTTTTTGTTATTTCAACCACTTGCATGAATAGAATATTAGAGTGAGTTGTATGGGTCAGTTGAGAATTCAACACTCATAACAACAAGAAATAATACCCAGATTCGAAGTACCAACTTTTACATGCCATTCTTCCAATTAGAAAATACCTTCACTGGAATATTTACATTTTAACCTCTTTTTTAATATGTCAATAAATTATAAACAGGGTAAGTTTGTCAATGAATACCCAAATTAAAAACAATGCCTTACTTCGAATTTAGCTCAAATGTTCACTAAATGCAAAACAAAGTATTGGCTATAGCTCAGATGACGAGAAAGTTCATATGACAATGACTCAATAAATGTCTTTATGCAAAATGTAAGTAAAGACAGAGTACATTTCTTCTTTTAAATGAAACCATATATTATTTTCAATCCTAGTTGTACAAAATACATTCCTTTCAAATGAAGACGAACATGAACCATGTCCAAAAATCATGTGACAAATGTGTGAAAGACAAGACAATGAAACCATATAGTATTTGGCTGCCGAAATTTACTATAAGCACAGTTCATCATGAAACATATGGATGCCCAACGAATGTCAATGTCACGAAAGTTGTCCTGGAAATCATGAAAGGGATGGATATACAAAGGTTGCATATATTATAGAGAATTCTAAAATCATATGTGTCATCACATGTGTGTTCTGAGAGAATGTTGAGCGAGAGGTGCAGTAGAGGCTCAAATTTTTTTGTGGTTTTCTTTTGTTAAAGAAAAGAGCAGAAAGGCAATGCTAAAAAGAACAACCAAATTGACCAGGGAAAACAATTGTGCTTAGTATTTGACTTTAAAAATGGAGAGGAAGGTAGGGAAAACAATTGTGCTCAGTTTTTATTTTTTAACACCTAAAGTAGCCATGATGTTTTGTCTTGATATCCATGCCAAACATATAATGAGGAACCACGACTCTATCCACATTAAAAAATTGTTCTTCATTCAATAGATATAAATTATGGCCCATTCTTATCATACATATGAAATGATACCTTTTTAAAATCCATTGGATAACCTTCCAAGTGGGACCCCTGCCTAACCTAGGCGAAGCGAAGTAATAATTAGTATATTTAGACTTGCAATCAATTGCAGGTTTTTGAAAATAGTTGGGCCATATATTGGTTCCAACCCCTAGCATTCCAAGGAATTGTAAGGAATGTGAGGCTTGTATCCTTGGTAAACATAGCAAACAACATTTTCATGATTCCACTTTGAGAGCATGTAAAAAGCTAGAGTTGATACACTCTAATTTTTGTGGTCTTATGCCTATTGCATATGATTTTGGTAATAAATATATCATGATTTTTATTGATGATTACACCAGGATATGTCATGTTTATTTGTTAAAACAAAAATCAAGCATTTGAAACATTTAAAAACTTTCATGTATGGATTGAAAATGAAGCACAATCTTGTATTGGCACTCTTCATACAGATAATGGAGGGGAATATACTTATAATGAGTTTGAAAGCTATCTTTTCCAACAAGGGATCAAGCATAAAACCATTGTTCCATACAATCCTTAGCAGAATGGTGTAGCATAAAGAATGAATAGGACACTCTTGAATATGGTACATTCAATGTTATTTTTCAAGAATGTGAAGTTGATGTTTTGGACTGATGCAGTTCTATGTGCAGTGTATGTGAAAAATAGAATTTCATCTCATACTCTTGGGAATAACACTCCTTACAAAATGTGGTATAACCACATTCATTTGGTGATACATCTTAGGGTTTTTGGTTCCACCTATTATGCCTTAATTCCTAAGGAGCAAAGAAACAAACTAGGTGCAAGGAGTCAAAAGTGCATCTTCTTAGGGTACTCAAATACCACCAAGGCATGTCGCCTTTATGATGAGGTAAACAAAATTTTCAATTCTTTCTAGAGATGTTATTTTTCTTGAATCCACTAAGAATGATAAGACTGTTCAGCGGAAGCTTGATCATCTGAATAGATTCACCCTTGTAAAGACAAATCATGAATTTGATAATGAGATTCCACATATTGAAGGGAGGATCCCTATATTGGATCAATCTCTGGAATTTTGTTTTGAAGTGCCACCTCCCCCTCATGTAGAAGATCCAATCACTACATCAGAACAAGAAGTTCAATTGGGCAATGTGATTGAGAGAATTGAAAGGACAAACCTTGATGGGAATGCAACACCTTCTCAATCAATTGATAAACCTGGACCATTACAGAAATGTCCAAAGTGGCTCATAAATACACTTGAAAGTGTTCATCCTAATGAGGTTGGAAAGATAAGGACCAAAAGTTCAACAAGAGAGGATGATGGAGGTGATGTATATCATTCAAATGCAAGTGATGTCAATGATATGTATTTTTCATATGATTGTGAATCGAATTTATTTACTAACTTTGAACCAAGTTCCTTTGAAGAAGTTGTTCCTCGTCATGAGTGGAAAGAAGCTATGCAAAAGGAGTATGATGTTCTCATTAAGAATGGGACATGGAAGTTGGTGGATCCTCCAATTGGAACCAAACCAATTGGTTGCAAGTGAGTCTATAAGAACAAGTACAAATCAGATGGTTCACTTGACAAGCATAAGGAAAGCCTTGTGGCAAAAGGATATGCACAAAAAGAAGGCATAGACTATGAAAAGACTTTATCCCTTGTTACTCTTCTTGTTTACATAAGTGGTAAATGGTCTTGTGCATATTGGTGGTGTGATTCTATCCTTCAAAAGGTTGGAATGTTGGTGGAGGTTGTTTCATGGGTATATAGTTTTCTTCACATATCTTCACCATGGTGGTCACCTAGTCACTTTCATTTAGTGTTGCATGGTTTTCCTCTATCATGGTGATGCATTTACCTAGTTTTGTTCATATTCATTCCATTTCCATAGTTTTACCTAGGAAAATTGTTTATCGCAAGCATATTATAAT
The DNA here is from genome assembly GCA_032191745.1 of Picea mariana. Classification (NCBI taxonomy): domain Eukaryota; kingdom Viridiplantae; phylum Streptophyta; class Pinopsida; order Pinales; family Pinaceae; genus Picea; species Picea mariana. The sequence continues at coordinate 266,517 of JASDQU010736883.1, forward strand.
TTTTTCCTAAGTAAAATCCACTTCCTATATACATTTTCACCATTTCTCGCCATTTTATGTAGGTGATTTATGTATCACATCACATATTGACATTTTACCTAGGTAAAACCCTCAATTACACTTACATTCCACTTCATTCCATCTCCTAGGAGGTGCATGGCATAATTAGCTTAAAAATTCTAATTCTTACCGTATAATAACTTCTTAATTCTTATATTTTCACTTTTTCCAATGTGAACACACCTAACTGGTTTGGGATATTTTGATTAAAATTTTAAAATCTTAAACCTTAGGTTGAGTGCATAAGTATTGGATTGTTCATTAAAACCTTTTCACTAAGTTTCACTTTCTAATTGGTCACTAGGAGTTGTAACTTAAAGTCCATGTGTTACACATGAGACTAGGCACTCCCTCTTTTGACATGTATTGAAGTGAAATACTAGCATATTAATACAATGTTATAATTTTCCATTGAGGCCTAATTTCCTAAGTTTTATTCCTAAATTTACTAGGGAACATAACCTTACATCCATGGGGCACACAACTTAAGTTAGTACTTCCCCCTTTGGCACATATGTTGAGGTAAAAACACATGACAAAAAGAAAATTATCCCTAGCCTCATAATATCCATGTTCACGTGTGATAACCTTTTCATGATACATCTTTATCATTTGACCCAAGTTTTGAGGATTCATTTGGTATTTATGTTTGACTACGAGATTCTTATCCATGTTCCATAGGGTTTTATCCCTCCATATCATACATCCAACTCATCCACCCTATCCACTCATGCACACATCCCTAGGTGGTGCACTCCACCAGGAAGAATTATCCACTTCTTGCATAACCTTGTTCACACCTTGCACAAATATGAAGTGACTAGTGATGATTTGACTTGGTCAAAGTAAACCCATTTTCACACATTTTAAGGAGATCTCATGGATTTGATGAAGACCCATTTGCACAAGTGTCAAGGGTGCCCCTTTTAGGGTTAGAATTTCAAGGTTGACTTTGTCAAAGTGAAAACAAATGCACATTCTTCAAGGGTGCACTCATTCTCTCTCTTCTAGGTTGAATTCATGCATGGTAAAGGTTTTAATGTGAACACAAAGCACAATTATATGTGTTTATTTTAGTCAAAGTGGTCCACAAGGAACAAGTACCAAGAGAACACTTGGTAAAGGATTATTTTAGAGTTTGTTTAGTCAAGGGGATTCTAGAAAGAGAGCTCAAGCATTACGCTTGGCATTGACATATATTTCTAGAAGAGTGCCCTCATAAATGAGGCTTTACACATGGAAAACCACTCATTTTCTTGGACATTCACCATAACAAGTAATGTTATTGTTTGGAGGTGGTTATTTATAGGAAAGTTCCCTCATCATGGATTTTTACACTTAGTAGTCATGCACACTTATAGGAAATTCACCCTTGCTATTTGACAAAGCCTTTTATCACTATTTTACATATGAGGAGGACAAATGGCGCTTATATTTTTCTTTTACATGAAAATAAGGATGGAAGAAGGAGACATGTGACACTAAAACCATATAGAACATTATATTCAATCATTTTTCTATGGGATGTTTATTAGTTTGCAAAACTTGGAGGCCAAGAAAATAATGCAAATAGCCTAATTTTTTCATTTCAAAATTATTTTTGACCAATCCTTGTTTTAAGCGTGGGAGGTGGAATTCCAGCCACCTCCAACATTCCTATGAGCAACTCGACATCATTAGGTGTAGGTGTACCTTTTGGGTGGAACATTCCTATTGGTTTTGGGGTTGTCTCAGTTAGGTTGCGGAAACAATATGGCATGAGGTTTTAACTTCCCATGGGTTAGCACACCTTTCTTTAGGGGCACATCCCTCTGGGGTAACTTTTCATAGTGGGGAATCTTTCCCTTTATCAATACTTCAAGTTCTGGGAGGTTCTTCCCTGGGACTAATTTGGGGAAAAAAATTTCTGTAGGATCCACACCTATCCTTGGGGGGAATTCCCTTGAGGGCACATCTGTTTCAGGGATAAATCATGCCCCTAAAATTTCCACCATCATTGGGGAAACACACTCTTTGAGAAAACCTCATCCCTTCTGTAGTACGAATGTAAGGGGACTATAAGGTTCTTCTAGGAAATCATAGACTTCATCTCCCTGTTAGTATTCATTTTCTCATATGTCGTTTCCCTTCCTCACGAATTTAGACTTACCCAATTTTTTGCAATTGAAAAATGAATCTATTTCCCACAACCCTTCATGGCCAGCCATGCTTGGAAAGCTACCATCATACATGCCAAAATTCGATGGAAAGTTAGGATAAGACCCCTCCACACACATCATGATGTATCACTTGTGGTGTTCATCCAATTCCTTGATGGATGATAGTGTGAGGCTATGTATTTTCCAAATATTCCTAACTGAAAGTGTTGCTAAGTGGTGTATTGAGTTACAAAAAACTTCCTTTAAAAGCTTGAATGACTTGGAAATGGTGTTTCTAATGCATTAACAACTACCCATTCGGTACGACATAGGAACATTTCTCTTGACATCACTGCACCAAGATATTTCCACCCACATTTCTGATCATATACATGAGTGGCGATGAAGGCGAAGGATGATCAAGACCCAGATCCTAGATAAGCTCTTGATGGACCGGTTCACCAAATCCCTCCTTCCAACCATTTCCAAGGATGTAGCTACGACCAAAGAATCTACCAAGGAGAAAGCCATTATGCATGCCCAACACATAGATTTTATCTACTCTTAGTCGGGTACTCTTTATGAAATTATCCCTCATGCTCCTAGGTCATTGAGAGATCATAAGAAGCCAAACCCAGAACCCCATGTCGATGTTGTGGTTGGTTCTATTTCCGATGCCTTCGTGAATCAGTTGGGTAATGAAATGGGTCACATGGCTAATTTGTCACACCTGTTGGCTACTAGTTCTAATGCTCAAACTTCCACAGTCCCTACTCATACCTCCGAGGTGAATTCGATGCAGTACACACGAACAAAGAATCCTTAGCAACATGTAGGAAAGAAGAAGAGGAATAAGAAGAAAAATTCCAATACTGAGAAAGGGAAAATTTCTACCCAAAACAATCAGGATGGGGGCACAAAAGATAAAAAGAAGAGTCGATTCCCCTACATGATTTATGGAGAGGACCATCCTACTCACCAGTTTCCCAGGAAGGATAATATCCATCATTATTTGGAACAACAAAAGGCCCCCCAACATCATATTCTCTTAACTCATCATTTTCCCCCTCAACCTAAACACATGGTTGCAACAAATAATTCCCCTCTGCAAGGGGGCATGGCAGGTACCCCTTGCCATGAGGGGTCTTCATCGAATGGTTTTATTTTCATGTGTGACCAAACGGTCAATTTTCAAACCCGAGCCAAGAACTATGACAATTCTAAGCCTACTCTTGGTGTTCACGAATCAACATCTTCTTCCCATCCTGGTGGCACTCTTCAAATTGAGAAGCCATCCTTTGACACACCGCTTCGCCCTTGAAGGGAATTATGTGATGCATGACACATAATCCAAACACATGGCCTTCCCACAACTATAGTATTGTGGAATAATTGGCCCATGCACATTTTTCCATGTCTACCCTAGAAGTCCTCCAAAGTTTCTCAGTGCAATGAAAATCCTTTTTGTTTGCTATAGGCGAGGTTGATCTCTCAGAGTTGAGTTTGATAACCTTTGATTCCAATCAGGTTACTCATAGGTTTTCCCATCAAGTCGCCTTCCAGATCAAAGTGCAATCGATGGGGAAAAACATATTCTGAACCTTGGTTGATGAAGGAGCCTCAACTTGCATCATGTATGTTTCTTGTTGGAAGGCTCTCGACTCTCCTAAGATCAATACTTCTGCAACATTGCTAAAATCATTCGATGGAAATATGTTCCATCCCCATGGAATAATCATTGCCTTACCCATTGAGTTAGGTCATAATATTATCTATGTTGTTGTGGAGGCCATTGATGCACCTCTTGAGTACAATTTGCTACTCGAGTGCACTAGGTTCTATGAGATTAATACAATTTTCTCATCGATATTTAAGGTCTTATGCTTCCCTTATCAAGGGAAAATAGTGGCAATCAATCAACTTGTGTTTTTTACTCCAGACCTTGGATCCAATGCAGGGTCTAATGTACCTTTTCTTGGTGATACCCAACAGTCTTATATGCATTTTTGTGTGGGGATGTGTTGAGGAAAAGATATGAAATGATTTTACTCAAGCATTTTTAGATTATGCTTGCTAAAAAAAAATAGATGGGAATGTCACCCTATGTTTATATCCATCAAAAATAATATCCTAACTCACAAGTATTGATTACAAGTGCTTAGGCTAGTTTTTTTATGAATAAAAGTTTGCTATAAAATTCATTACTTATATAATTTTCTGAATATAACAGTTGTCTAAATAAATGTAGAGACATAAGAAAAGACACCAAGATGATAATTAAGATAGATGAGACATAAAGAAATACTTTATTTCATTCCAATTCATCAAAGATTCATTCTCTTTACAAAATTATGTGAAGAAGTTTTGGACCAAAGTCAAACTTAGATGTCCCCGATGAAACATACCAAAGGACCCCTGACAGAAAATAAAAAACAGAACTCTAAAAGATGGATCAACTTTTCACAGATTGTTTCCCACTCAACTCTGCACAATAGCCTTTGCCAGTCATGAAAACTAATTCACAAACAAACAAGTCTACACAGACTATCAAAGATAGATCAACACCTTTGAAAAACAAGTGTCTGTATGATGTAATTCAGCCCTGAATCTTGTTATCTACAGTAAGACCCGGCTATCATAAAAAATAATTAGTCTTATGATCAATAAAGGTATGAATTAAAATTGAACTATCTCAACACAAACTCAAAGAGAAAACCTTAGTATACTTCTCCTTATATTCTCCTTTGTTCCTCCCTTTCTTTTTGCCTTTAAGCAATTAGAATTGGTTGAAGTAGTTGAACTACTTCATTAGTTAAGTTAACTAAAAGCTCAACCAACTTTTTAGTTAGGGGGAAAAGTAATAAATCATAATAAGGGTTTTTAAATAAATAATAACTAGTAAGTGGGACCCCTTGTGAGTCCCTTTAGATTTTCACAATCATAACACGACTAGTTAAACATAACATCCCTCCTTGTGACTCCCATCATCACATTCATATTTGACAACTTATCCAATGATTTTTTAAATTATTTTCAAAATATATTACTCATATATCCAAAAAAATAGCATATTGTCCAAAATTTCTGAAGTCAACTGTCATCAACAATAAATAAAATAAAACTTAAAATCCATATTTTCCACTCTGAGATGCAATCTTTCCCTTGTTGTTGTTGTTTCCTTTTGATCTCTCTAGATTTTCCTTTGGTTGTGCTAATCCTTTAGGCCTAATCTCGTTGATCAAGTGAGAACAATCGTCCCTCAAATGCATCCGGGAGGACACAGATTTATTAGAGCCATTGGAGGGTGAGGAAGGGGCAGCAGTGGCTTTTCCTTTGTCAAGAGCATGGTGGGCCTCAGTTTTCAACCTTTTGCTAGCATGGGAAGACTGAAATGGTGAGTGGATAGGGGCATCTTGGACAATCTGATTGATAGGAGGGGGAGCAGGTAAAGACAAATTGGTCCAGCCACAATGTTGGGAGACTTTTGGTTGGACAATCTCTTGCCATCCGTCGTTTTCAGGAACCTCGGGTTGCAACGAGACATGAGGGGGAACAGGAATACCAGGGGCTTGTGGAGCTTAGAAGGGAGGCCTTTCAGGCCTAGGTTGGACCACTCCTTTCCCAATGCAATTGAAAAATCCAGCCTGAAATAGCTGGCCTAACTCCTGTGGATCAGCATCAAAGTGAATGGAGAATCTAGGCCTTCTAGAGCCCCTGTTCCAATTACCTCTTCCTCGGTTACCTTTGCCATGGATACCTTGGCTAAAAAATCTCATTCCTGCATGCATGATTGATTAGAAAATAGTTCCTTTAACAACCATACATGACAACTCCTTAAAAATATGAAATAAATCATGGCTCAACAACATATCAGACTCATGCAATCCAATCCATACAAATTTCTTAACTATTGTCAGTGAGCAGGGGGTGAACAAAAGGTTCTAGGATATGCGAGAGGTTTGTATTGAGCAAAAAAAATGTTAAAATGAGGGGGAAAAAGAATCATGGTTACTTCTCACCGATAACACACAGACAACTGTAATGTAAACCAAGGAACATGTCACTATAATCCATCCAAGAAACTACAATTTCAAACTATCACAATACAAAATTATCTTAACTGTAATTAAATTTTAGGAACATGGACTGAAAAATGGATATGGGAAAGTGAGGGGTTTGTAATTAGCGAAAAGTGAAATAATGGTAGGGAAAGAGAGAGGATATTGTTCATAAAATTAATTAAGTAATCCATAAAACCATTCTATACCAAACGCAAAAGATCTAACACCAACCAAATAATCATGGTGCTCAATTAAATAACTATTGTGTATAATTCAATCAATTATATGTATTAACTTTCTCATTGTTTTCAATTAAACCATTAACATAGTGTCATCAAAACAAGACAATATGCCTTCTACAACAACCTGTAGAAGAGTTTTGTCTCTTCTCATTTTTCCACTTAATGTTTTAAAACAATTCCCAATTGAACACACAGTCACTTATTTCCACTCTGTTCAGCATCAACACTTCAACCATTGTCCATGGATTATTTCCTTAATCAAACACAGACACAAAAGCATACCCGATTTCTTCCTTTAATTTCATTTAATAATTAAATTGTAATGAGACCATACTATCACAGAACATGTGCCTATCTCTGCTACGATGCATGGTATTCATCAACATACATAGTGGACAGTCAAACCAAATCATCAATATTTTAATTTGCAAAAATCTTGACTTGCCATTTAAACACATAGTAGCAACAATCACCATTTCAACTCATACAATGTTGTGGGATACAAAGACCATTCAACAAAACACAAGAGAATTTATGTGACTGTATAGGTCTAATTACTCTGAATCTAAACATCAACGATGTTGAGCTATCAATCCAATACAACGAGGCAGCAACAGTATGCCCAATCCCATTTCTCATATCAATCAAATTGGAACAAAACCATATTTTTTAAAAACCCGTGACCATCTCTGATGGTGAAATCAAACAACATCCATAGCATATACAGTGGATAGCCACGCCACAATTATCACGATTGCAATACTCCCATTTGGAAATTTAAAACACATAGTCACAACAACCATCAACTCAACCTAACATGATGTAGGAAGGCCACACATACCAATGCATCACGCACGAAGCATCGATGTGATTTAATCAATTATAAACTAGTGTTGGGTTAAGAATTCAATAATTACAATGTAAAAGACAACGACTGTGTATCCAATCCCATTTCTCCAATCAACCAATTAACCATGCTGAGCTATCGATTCGACTGTCATAATAGCCAATGTAGTGGCTAAATACCAATAACCAAAACCACTATCAAAATAATCAATAGATACGAGCCAACAATCGAACATCGTTATCGATACACCATTAACTCATAACAATAAAAAATATACCCGACCTGACAWAATGAGCTCCATTTATCAAAATTTGGGCTTTGAGTAATCAAGGGTTCGCTCTGTGGACCAACATAGTGGAACTGGAATCGACCCCCAACAGCGAGTGAGAACCTATGAGACCATATGGTGGACACACAGGGTATACCACCAAGAAATTCGTAGATAGGGTGACAGTTCATGAGATAGGAGAGATTATGAATAGAGGAGAAAAGGATTCATGTTGGTTTGTAATAACACCGAGAACACATAGGGTATAACCCTCGTGGTTTTCCTAATCAACCCGAAGAATGTTGAGATAAAATAGAGTCAATAAATAGCAATCAACCTTAAGCAAGCCCCTTGCAATAATAGCCATCATAACCCATTGCACAAACATTAGTAGCATGAACGAACCCATACCCAGGTGAAATGATATGTAGTGACACAAGGTGGTTCAAACCCAGAAACCCCATAATCAGCAAAACGACTAGGTATGGTGACAAGAAAAGTGTGGAGAGAGCCAGCCAATCTGAAACCCCTAAACCAAAACCAATAAGGATGACATAGAGACTTCATGGATTCTAGCACTCAAAATGATAAATGAAACCGTGACTTCAACCACACAAACCATTCATTCTAGAGAAATATCACAGTCTTAATAAAATCATAGACCCATACATCACCAAGTCAATATCTATTTCTTAACCAGAGCAGGTTCATGGATGGCGAAAAAGACATACCTGTAACCAAAATCCTTAAAAACGCAAGCTTGGTCGAGCGGTTCTTCCTTTGCCTGAAAATCGGATCTTAACCACAACAAAACACAATTGAACAATAGCAAGGCTAGGGTGACGGTCAGTGAAAGGGGTATGGAGTGATGTGCAGTAAATGCACGTTGCCTCCATCCTCCATTCATTCAATTCCTTAGTACATGTCAGCCAACCTTCCATTAATTCACTTAATTAATCTATGCATCGAACTCAACATCCATCACTTGTCAAATGTGCCACCCATATCATCCTTAACCATTGCCAACTATACCATAACGCATATCCACAATGTTTTCATATAACTCAATAAATTGTATAGCCACTAACTTTGTTAGCTAGGACTAACAACAATCCCTTTAAATTCATTTGCATATAATGTATCATAGCATAGTGTAGTGTAGGATAACCCTTTTCCCATTGGATTTGTTCCATATTTCTTTTATCTTTTGTCATGACTAACATGTGTTTTGTGCAAGTGCAACATGTAACTGATCATGGTGATAACAGTGGATATAATCCATTCACACAATATGGAATTTAGAGCTTAGAGGAATTAGAAACAACACATAATAGGCATTATCCATTTCAATAAAACCAAGATTTCATCAATCGTGTAGAACCATGTAAGCAATGTCGAACAACAGCATAAACATGGAATAAGAATCAGATCTGATCTCCCAATCTACAAGGGGGTCCCACATACTAGTATTATATATCTCGTTAGCTTATAATAATAGGCTTTAGCAATACTTTGCGGGAAAAATATTCGTTGCGATTTTTATCGTCAACAAACTAGTGACTCCACAGGGAAATTTGTTTTCAACGGATTTATAACTCAGAACTCATGGTTTTGCAGGCTCAGAACAGCAAGTCAAGAAGATATAACCAGGAAGATTATGCAACAGGGGGAAGTGAGTGGATTTAATGGAAAAATGACCGAGAATTTGGGAATAACTCATGAAAAATGTTAAGTATGAGGGGGTTTACCACTGTGTGCACAATCGTTCAACCGGAATCTGCTCATTTATTTCAAGGAGACAAATTATGGACTTTCTCTTTTAAATTCTCAAATGGATGGAGAAATAGAAAGAAGAAGCAGGAGATAACCAATTTCCTTGAAAGACGGTTGTGAGGGTAGATAGCAAATTCAGGTGCTTTCAGGGGAACATCGTAACAGTTGTGTAAGATTGATTGTTATTGACTAACAATATATTGCAGGAGTGTCACTGTGGCAAAACTGATCCAACATCTTATTCTTGACCAGAATCAACTTAAAGATGAAAAAGAAATAAAAATCATAACAAAACTAAAATTGTGGAATTTAAAACATCAGAAATAAAATGACAGGAAAGTAAAGGCAGTATGAAATTGTCAAAATTGGAAAGCAGAAATCAAACTATTGTAATTCTGAAATAAAAAATAGTGATATAAAAGAAAGCAGAGCTAGACTACTAATATACAGAAAACCTAAACAGCGTTAGAACTTTTCAAGTTGGTTCTAAGTAATCTTTCAAGTGAGAACTGTTAGTGTTGTAGGATAATAATCACTCCCGTAATTTTTTAGAATGTAAGAGTTAGTACTCAGGACAAAAGCGATCTTGAGAGGACCCAACCATAACACTTGAAACTCTTATGTAACTAACAACCCTTTAACGTATATAATTAGATCATCAATATAGATATGAATATTGATCAATTCATCAAGAGTTATTTGTATAGGTCTTTTAAAAGTGGTACTTGCATCAGAAAGCATACGTTCATAAGTCATGGTACCCCAATCAGTGATAAGGGTCGTTTTGTAAGAATCTGCCCCTTTTACCTCGATTGTATTGTAACTAAAAAGGACATTAAATAAGGGCATCATTTGTGACCCTGCGACCTTCTACAAGATCATTTCTATGTTAGAGAGAGGAGAAAATCCTTTCATAATAACCCGCTTAACTGCGTGTAAATCAACACAAAACCTTATATGTTGAGTGGCTTTCCAGATAGGGACCAAATTTGAAACTTATTATCCCCGATTTCTAGGGATAACTAGGAGATCATGTCTCGAGGCCCACAGGTCCTAGACATGGAGTACCGAGAGCAGGATTGACCTGAGCATGGCCCTAGAGGGCCCATCCTTTTCTTCTTTCATCAAATCCGTCTTGTCAGCAGCAGCAACAACAGCATCCATCACCTTCGTCTTGGTCTTGTATCGGAGAAGGCTCTTGCTCCATGAGGTAATTGGTCCAGGTATCATGGTATGTGTCACTTTTGATCATTATAACCTTTAAATGTATGCATCTAATTCCTTTTATCTCTGACAACTTCTTGGATCTTACATTGACCCACTTGACCATGCTTGGGGAGATTGAATGGGTGCCCTAGCAAGCTTGTACCCATAGGTTTTGGTTTGCCACTGGGGGATTTCTGAAGAGCCATCGTCTGCTCCCATCATGCCACCACTTTTCCATCTTATCTCCCGCTCATTTGTCCCATTCCCCTTGTCTGGGCATTAGGATGATCTGTTTGTGGGGTTACACCTTATCTCATGGGAAGAAGGGGCTAAAGGCCCAGAAGATCAAATCAGTTGGTAAAGGATAAAATCCTAGAAATAAAACCTCGAGATGTTTCGCCCAGGGATCCCCGAGAAGGCAATAAAAGGCCTCTCAGCAAGAAACAAGAGGGACTTGAAAAAATAACAAACAAGACCTAGTCAAGAGGATAGGGGGTCTCATCACGAGCCAGCCTATTATGTTCATGGGTACCTAACAGCATGACATTGCCACCATCTGGTTACCACGCCAGGGAAGTGACCTTTGGTTACATGGCCAAGGGAAAGGGGGTCTCATCACGAGCTAGCCTTATCATCTCTGTGAAAGTACTTGTGGGTAACACTGTTAGCTCTAGTCACCACACCAAGGCAGTGTCCTCTGGTTATCCCTTCAATAAAAAGAAAAAGAAGAAAAAAAAGCAAATAAAGAAAAGATTAAAGGCAAGAACAAGCTTGGAAAAATTTGCATCCATGATGGGTACAGCTCGCCTTCTACAAAGGCACCCACAGGTAATATCATGCATCCCTGGCTCTCACTCTACCCGTATGTCTGGACATCCCTTAGCCACATCACCTCATTTACATGGTTTGGATGAAACCCCTTGGAAACTTTCCTTTCCTTATGGATACTAGCCCAATAGGGTATCTTGTCCTTCTTCTCAACCTTGTATTGTAGGTTTTTGTAGAGTCTTTGAGCTAGTGAATGATATATCATGGATTTTTTTGGATATGTTTGATAAAATTGATGATGAAATGTGATTGACATTGTTATGATCCCTGTGACTAATGAGCCCATGGAGGGCGTAGTTTTTGATGTGCAGGACCATGCCCGACGGATAGGTACCACATGGACCGGTACACATGGGGAGATGATTAGTTCGAACCTCCATGGGGTTGAAGAACCCATCATATGGTTTTTGATACCCCATTAGAGGGGCAGAGACAGGGCAGTGTTTGACCGAGGTTTTGCACCAGAGAAGAACAGGACGTCCCATCAAGGGCACTTTGGCTGAGCCAGGCCTAGGGGGATTGACCCACTTGCAGTGGAACATTGGCCCCAGATGACCCAGGACGTCACCAAGAGGCTTGTGACATCATCGTGAGCATATGGTAGATGGACAAGGTTGTTGGCACGTGTGGTAGTTTGGAAGAGCCCAAGGAGGGCTAATGTCTGGCTTCTGGATGTTGCACTGGCCCCAAAAAGGGCCTAACGTCTCCCTCAGGAGGGCTTGATGTCTCACTTTTTGCTCATTTAGGGTTTTAAAAGAACATTTAATGTAAAAATAGTACAATTTTGGTTTAATTCTTTGTCGGCTAATTTTTATGACCTAAAATTAATTAAAGGTCATGATATAGTATATATTGAGGAGTTTTATCCTCATTTGGACATAACACACAACTCACTCTCCTAGTGAGATCTGATTTTTGCGCCCTTTTTGGGTATTTCATCTTTTGAGTGAGGTGCACTTGTTGAAGGAAGGATTTTCTTGGCATTTTTGGCATTTCTCTTGAAGGAAGGTTTACAACTAGGGTTTGCAATGTTATTTCTTCATGATATGTAAGTGTTTTTTCTGCAAAACTTCTTAATTGAATGGTTGTAGTCTTATATTCTTTCATTTATTATAAATTTTGCTGATTTTAAAACCCTAGGGGACAAACACACAAGTAGGTTGTTGTCTCATGTCCCCTAAAAGAGAAATTCTCAACCATTGAAGAAGGAAGGAAGAGCCTAGCCATTGCTACACTCTTTTTACTTCTTCCCTTGTGCTAGTCATGCTTTTTAAGAGTTAATAAGGAGGAGACATCCCAGGCCTAGGTTATCTACACCTAGGGTCATCCTGCTTCTAGGGTTTGGTGATAGGGCCCTGCCATTGCAACACTCTCCCTCACCTCACTCTCTTGTCTTGACTTATCTTTTATGCTATCCATTTTGCCAAGTTTAACCTAAGGAAGGAGGAAAGAGCACGAGGCCTTGCTTAAGAAACACTGGAGTGATCCTCTTTCCCCTAGGGTTTTGATTCTGGGGCCTTGCCATTGCAGCACATCATAACCCTTCCCTCTAGTCCTTAGCATATTCCCTTCAACCTTTGTGCCCTCTCTTAAATTGACTCCATTTACCCTTAGGCACTAATCTCAGGTCCCCAACGTTGAAGTGATAGTTCTCAAACAACCCTTAAAACTTTTATAATTTGAAACCCTAATAAGGCTAACATCAGCTTTGGTTATTCCATCTTAACGCAACATTTTATGTTGATAAGAAATTAGATGGTGTTTTAAAAGCATTTATTGAGTAAGGGATTGATTAAATACATTGTTGGCTACATCATATCAATATTTATTGATGAATTGATATTGTTCCGCTGCTATATTGATAAACATTGATCTCATTGATATCTATTGTTATAATTGTTAATCTATTGACATCAGATAGTTATATGAAGTACCAACCCATTGAATCATAGCCTGCATATATTGTTTTATTGTTGCTTTGTTCCGGGCAGGTGTTTTCATTTGGGGCTACACTTCATTATTGGTTGTTTAGTCAGACTATCTAATCTTGGTGGTAACCTATGAGGAGGGATTTTTACTTATACCTTTACACCTTGGCCTCTTCAAAACCCTAGGTTACCGGGGATGTCTCCCCTAGGCCTAACCTCCCTAAATAGAAAGAACCTCCCCATTGCGGTGACATTGGGTGGGGTAGGTTCCTGTTACGCTAGTTTTGCCTCTATCTTCTAGCCGTTTGACCTAGCTACAAACTATGCGATAACAAAACCCATTCAGAACACTTGATTAGAAGGATGATACCAACCTTCAATATTTTTCCGAGTCCTTTTCGAATAATTGCTTCTGGTGCAGGGTTGATAGGTCTTTGTTTTTTCCTAATTGGTTTTATGCCTTCCTTGATGAGGATGGCATGTTGTATAAGACCATGATCAAAACCACGAAGATCCTCATAAGACCAAGAAAAAACATCTTGAAATTCACCAAGTGGCTTGGGAAACTTCATTTCTTCTTCATCAGAACATTGGGAACCTATTTTATCATTCTTTGGAGCCTCGAGTGTCCCAATGTTCAAGGATATGGTTTCACCCACCTTCCCTTTGGACTCCTTTTCTTTCTTTTTTTCTTTATTTCCTACATCACTCAATGAAAACAAACTCTCAAGAGGAGTCAATCCCTTAGGAATCTTGTCATCTTTCATGGATATAATTTACTTGGGCTTAAGAGGTTCATTTTGAATGAAAGAAAAAATGCTCTCATCGTTAGGGAAAACATGTCGAGACTCTATATTGTTAGGGATATGCGGATGATATAGAGATTGAAAAGTACAATCAGGTATGTGAGGCAAAATTTTCCGATTAGGAGAAATTGCAAAGACAACTAACCGATCAGCCATTGAATTAAATTCCCTCTTAACATGAGTGATGTGGAATGACAATAGGTTCGAGATAAGCACCCAAATAGTTTGATTATAGTGTTTCATCAACTTGTTGCTAGGAGAGTATATCTTACGTACAAGGTTCACAACAAGCTCAGAATCTCCAAAAATTGAAAGGTGACCACAACCAAGATTATAGGTGTTTTCAAAGCCTAATAATAAAGATTCTAAATTAACGATATTGTTCATACAAGAAAACACCAACATGTAAGACATGTTATGAATTTTCCCTACAGGTGAAATCAAGATAATTCATATAAATCGATTTGCATATGCCACATATCATCATATAAATCGATTTGTTCCAAGGGAATATTATCCTCCTCAAAAAATATGGAATACACTCCTAGGTCCTCTTCGATATAGTTTACATTAGGTTGTGGGACACTCTCTATGTAAGGTTAAATCCTTCCATCTCTAAGGACTATAATGTTTTTTCCATTCTGAGAAACAGATAAATGTGTTCCATCGAGTGAGAGGTATCCACCTATTAAAGCTTGCATATCTCTACCCAAGATGATTGATTAATTGCTTACTGGCATATCGATTACCTGGATACTAAGGGTCGTCCTTATTTCAGGGTGTGCACACAAAACTAAGGTCACATCCTTAATCTCTCTTATGGTTGTTTGTTGTAGACTATTATAGGAGAGCATGCTTCTAGCATTTTAATTTGTACAAGACAATCCTATCTCTTCCATAATAATCTTCGGCATCACACTTGGGCCCGAACCACCATCAATGAGGCAACAATGGGTGATCTTATCCATAATCTTTACAGAAATATAAAAAGGGGGATTTTTTACAGGGTCTCTAAAGTTATGTACATCTACTTTATTTATAGACGAATCATCTTCATTTTCCTCTTCAGAGAGGTTGACTACAACAAAAGATTTTCCTTCCATGAATTGTTTCAGATGCCTCTCTTGTTCAGGGACGGAAACCATGTCCAGAAGGGTTGCATCTGATTTGATGTTAGCCAACTAATTTAGGATATTATATTTGGAAGAGGGAAGAGAGGAAGTGATTCCCTTACTTTCAGGAACCTTAAGTACCTGAACAGTAGCAGCGGGTGAGGATGATCTTGGGCTAGAAGAATTGTGGGGAGGATCAAATTTTCCCTTAGGAGCATAGGACCTATTCCTAGTATTGATGATCATAACATCTTCTGGCTCTATGAAATCTAGGATAGCAATGGTAGTTTCTAGTCTTTTACCAAGATCTTGTCTCTGGTACTCTTCCTTACCTCACATGTGGCTTCCTTGTGGTGTTCCTCAAAAACTTTACACCAACTTCGAGGAAAGATAGCTTTAGGCTGAAAATTATTTTCAATTGGATTCCTAAAGGGGGGTGCAGAAGAGGATGAAGCTCCAGGGGTGAGAGGGGAGACAGTTCCCTTTTGTTCATACATTATCATAAGATTATTCATATCTTGTACTAGTTGTAAGAGGAAGGACATGTCTATTTGTTTAACCGATTATCCCTGTGGAAGACCAGTTCTTTCAAGTTGTTCTTCATACTCTAAACAAGTATGCAGAGAGGAACCGAGACTATCAATGGATTTTTCCTCGAGCCTATGACGATAGGGGGAGGGTGTTGGGGCTCAGAAATGTCCTATTTTCATCCACCTTTCCCTTCATCACTCTTCACGTTTCATCACTCCATTAACCTTTCATGATATCATCTTCATAAATATACTTGGGTTTCACCTTATTATTCTCCACTTTATTCATTTTAGTATTTAAAAGGAATTTGTGATTAAATGTTAGAAAATCAACATGTTTTCATATATATCTCAAATATGTGTGAGCTTTGTAATGTGTAGGAATATATGAAGGATTAATTCAAAAGGACTTCTCAAATGTTTCCTCCACCATTTCAAGATTTGAGGAGATAATTCAAGCCCATTCCAAGGAGAATATCATGGAGATTTGGTTGGAATATCTTATCCAAGATATATGAGAGAGATATGTGAGGATTTGAAGGGATTATATTTTGTAATAATGGGAAATAGGTTGAGAGAAAAGTGGATCTGTAATAATGAGATGGTTATCTTATCTTCAAGGCTCTCGTGTATAAAAGAGAGTGCTCTCTCTTAATGAGGATTCAATAGAAATTAGAGGATTCAATTAATTAGAGTTATTTTGTAGCCATTTAGTGGTAGTCATTAGGATTCGAAAGAGAAAGGGATTCTTAGCTTTGATTCATGGTTTTGGTTTTCATGCTTTCATTATTCTGTTATGAAGATTGATTTGATTATTGAATGTAAGATTTCTTCATTGGTGAAAGCTCTCATATGTTGTTATGCCATTCAACTCTTCACTTGTTGTATCTGCTTTTCCTTCATGTAGTTCTCCATTTCTATATTAATTCCATTTATGCAATTTCCCATTCTTAGAGTAATTTCATTTACGCAACTAGATTAATTTAAATTCCAATCATGTGTTAGATTAATGATTCAATTCCAAGTCGTGTGTTAGATTAATAATTATATTCCAGTCGTGTGTAAGATTAATAATTCTATTTCAGTCGTGTGTTAGATTAATGATTCTATTTCAGTCGTGTGTTAGATTAATGATTCAATTTCAGCCATAGCTTAAACATTCGATTAGATTAGTCTCACTTCAATATTGCATATACTTTGTGTTTGCTTCGATAGTTTACGAACCCCGGGTTGACAAATTAGATAGTTGGGCAAGTACTACAACTCAATTAATACAACATTAGTTCGACCCAATATAACGATTGTTGTTCCCCTGTCACAATTGTTGTTCCTTTTTCTATTCATTTGAACGGAACAATTGTTTTTCCTTTTGTTACGATTGATTTCCCTTTGCAGGGGTTGAATCTCTGATGGATGGGTATTGAAAATGGAAGGTAAGAACCTACGTAGGCGACAAGTAAAATGCTTGTGTCAAGGCCTACCTTTGGATGATGCATAGAGGTTATATTTTAAGACATCTTTAGAGCCCAACAAAGGGTAATTCATTGTAGTAATGCATGAAAGCAGCTTGGTTCTAAGGTCGAAAGAGTTCAGGAATTTGATTGTATAACTTAGTGAAATGCAAGTTGAAGGACTTGATGGTTTCACCATATTTATAGGCGATGTTATTGTATTCCCTTAACTTCTCGGTTGGGATTTTAGATTGCCCATAAGTGGATTTGAACCAATATATTAACTCCTCCCAAGTAGACAGAATCTTAGGAGGAAGATCAAAGAAATCGGTCACAGCCTTTCTTTCCAAGGAATTGACGAATAAGCGCATGCAAGTATCATTGTCATTGGCCCCTATGTTGTGACAAGCATTAGAAAATTCCACCAGGTGTTCATTTGTAGTGACAATGTTATTTCCCAAAAACCTGGAAAGATGTTCTTTGAATTTAGGAAGTGGACGAGTAGCAGGTGCTAGGTTAAGAGGAGAGGACACATGCCACGGTGTGATTGTGGCATCTTCTTCAAACTAAAAAATCCCATACTTTTTAATGACTTTGGTGGGATTTGTGGTAGATTGGACAGGGATATGGTGGCTATATAATATTCCAATCACTGAGGAAGATGAATACTGAGAAGAGGAAGCACTTCTAGTGCCACCAAAGCCACCACTAGATGCCATCTTATGGATGATAGGTGAAGGATAAAAAGACGAACTTGAAGAATCAGACAAAGTTCTCCTTAGAGCACTTTGTTGGGTAGATAACACAATGTTCCTTCTTCCTATTTCAGAAATAGGATTAATTTCGGGTGATAAGCCTCTTCTTATTCTAGAAACACGAGTCTAAGAACATGAAAGAAGGGCCAAAACTGAAGGAACAAGAAGGTTACTTTTGATTTCTAGGTTGTCTATGTCTAGCTTCCCAACGTTCTTGGTCACTAATATCTTGCTCAATTGCTGCCCATGAATGATTAAGCTCAACATGGGTATTGGCAGTGTAGAAAATGGTGTTAAACAGGTTCAAAGCAAAGTTGGTATAATCTTGAAGACCAGGCTCAATATTGGGTTGCCTTGTAACATGTAGAGTCATTAAGAAATAAAATAGTCAAAGAATAAAAATCATAAAAATATATGTATTGTTATCGGACTAATCGGTAGGTGCAGACACTAACAGATCTCCCTAGATCCACCTAGATCTAGAACAAAACGGGACAGGACATGACTCTTTCTGTTACACATCAAAAATACTCACTTTGATAGTGTCGCAAGTGTCGTCATTGCAAGGTTTGCAAGTGTCGCTTTTTTCTCACAAGTGTCGCAAGTGTTAAAGAAAGCATACTGCCATGATGCCCATGTCGTGCCTGTAAATGACATCAAGAGGACACTTGGCACATGTCAAACACTTGATTTGTAAGAGGAGGAAAGGTTAACTGGGCTCATGAACCTTTTGCCATCTGAAAACACTCAAAAAACTAAGTTTTGAAGGAGAGCGCTCCCCTATACCTCTTTTGGGAGTGTTGGTGCTCCCCCTTACACTGTTTGGGAGTGTTATAAAGCTCCTTTGGCCCTTATGAGGGAGTGTTGGTGTCTTTAGGAGTGTTGGAACTCCCCTAAACACTACTAGGGAGCACTACATCACTCTGATGGCCCTTTTAAGGGAGCACTACCTATTTTAGGCAGCAGTTGAGTTGTTTTGATGAATGGGGGAAGGATCTTTTCATTCTTAGAAGGCAGTTGAGATCGAATCCCTAGTCCATCCATGATCTTAGGGCAGATCCTCAATTGAAGTAGGAAACTCCTCACCTTCCCCAAGGATATCTCAAGTTGTTGAGCCTCTCCAAGGCTATATAAGTAAGCTTTCTCATGGTGAAAGGGGGAGTGAAAAAGGAGAATCACACCAAACTTATGATCTTATAAGTGGTGTTGGAACAAAGATAATTTGGGAGCAAGAGACCTATGATCTCATAGGGAGCAATCGATGAAGCTATCATCATTCGGATCGTGGATCTTTTGAGCAAGGGGTAGACAAGGAGGACTTAACGAAACTGCTGCAATTCATCTACGGCTGTAAGCAATGTTTTGTATTCATTAATATAATTTGCTTGGCCTGTTTCTTTCTAATTCATGTTCAATATCACATGAATTTGTCTCTTTAGTAGATAGACCTATTTCAGACTAATCTTGATAGAGTAGGAAGTAGTCGTACTTTGTTTGTCTACATGGCTTATCGAGGAGCGAAAGATTGGAGCTCAACTCGGAGCGTGCAGGGACAAACACCAGTAAAAGGTACTTATTTTCTCCTTCCTCCTCACACACTAGTCCACCTAGATCTAAAAGGAAGTCAGTGACCATGATAAGCACTTTCTGTCTTAGAGTTAAGAGTCTAGCTCTTTGAGGAGATCTACCTGTCCGCAGGGAGATTTTCCTTCAACATAAATTGGTGACTCCACGGGGGATCTTGAATCGAAACTTTTGGTTTTGAATTTTCCTCATAAGACCTTGTATTAACCTTTGATTGTTTTCCATCCTTGTTCGCCCCTTTATATCTGATTGCACTTGCTGATTGACTCTTCACCCCATCACACTCAACTTACCTATCAAAATTTTGGGTTTTTGGACTTTTTTCTGAGCTTTAGGACTCCAGCTCTCCCCTACCTTGTTGGAAGAGCACCAGCACTCCCTTAAGCTGTTGGATAGAGATTTATAACTCTTTGGTGTCCCTTATACCAGAGCGCCAGCCCTTTTTTTCCCAAAATCTCTTCAAAAATTGCAATTTTTGGAGGTCCAAACTCTGTTTTTTCACTTGCTGGGTTGTTTTGTGATTCAATGATTCTTCCTTTGACCTTTGACATGCTTCCTCTTGAGAATTAAACACCTTTTTTTTCATATTTTATGCCCTTCTTCATTATTTTTGAGTTTTTGTTGTTGAGAGCTTGAAATCAATCCCCTGCTTTCTTCTCTCATATCGACTGAGCGGGAACTCTAGTGAAGGACATCAAAAGTCTGTAACTATTCTCATTTGGTTCTTTGAGGTCATCTGATCCAATCTCTTTCTCCTTGCTTTTGCATTTTTTATTTTCTTCTCTTGTTTGATTGCAAAAGGGTGTGTGATTTGTGCGAAATCTGTGTTTCTTGTCCGAACCTCCTTGATCTGAAAGGGTAGTTTGGCAGGAAGGGTTTTTCATTGAATTGATCATCATTCGCATGCAAACGAAAAAAGTACATCTTAGTGATTAGTTTGCATATTAGTTTGCATTTTTGAAATGTTGTAGCATCATATTGGATTTGATTAAGAACAAAATTGATTGAGGGCATTCCTTATCAAGTGTTTGATAGTGAAAATGACTCTTCCTCTTTCCCTTAAATAGGTATTCATTGAAAATAAATGATTGCTTATCATATTTCATGCATATTTTTGGGAATTGAGTCATCATTCCATCAGTTTCACTTTCGTACACCCTCTAAGTAAACAACAGCCATTAAAATCAACGCTTAACTAAAATTTATAAGACCTTTTACATCTTTGTTAGCAAACCTACATTAGTTTAAGGTGTAGGGATTTGGAATAAGTTGAAAAGATAACTTTCCAAATCTATCAAAATCTTGCGGTAGGGAGAGTCAAATCCAATTGTCATATTGGCTTGTTGGGATCCCCCTCTCACACAGGGGTTACACACGAGGTCACATTCGGGTGAGTTACGGATATTATCCCTCTGTGGCCCAACTGTTTGTAGTGCTCGGATCGTATATTGGGGKTCATTGGAAGGTATACCCACGATTATGTGTGGGAGCATTTCAAATTGATTTCGGACTTGTTATCCTGCCCATACGTTTCAACTAGACTATCGACTGTACCCACCCAGGGGCTGACTACGAGTTAGTGACCTTAGTAGCCACAATCTTTAGGGTCTCACACAAGGTGACAATGAAGGGAAGTCTCACTGTACCTGGAACAGACGTTGGTCAAACTCACTCGGGCTCCTTGGAGGGTAAATCCACAATTACTGCATGGAAGCTTGCACCAAGGCGTAAGTTCATTAAGCAGGTCGCCAACGTAACTGATCCACCCACTCTATCCCCGCCCCTTCTTATTTTGATCTCGCGATGTTGGATTTCATCACCAACTAGTGGTTTCATCATAGGAAGGTTTGTTTGATTGATTGCTTCTCAGATTCATAGCGTGTGTTGTTTGTTTTGCTTAGTGGACCTTAGGTCGAGTCAGTGTTAATGGCATCAAATCCTGAGTACCAATGGAGGAACCCCTTCTCCTGGGGAACATTATACCTTTCCTTCGTTTGGAAACTTTGGTCCTCCATATGTTGCCACATTGAGTCTTCCGGGACTCACTATTGGATTACCAGTTTGGTTGTTCCCCACTCCGGTGATCCCGAATCCTCCCAATGTTTCAACTGCACCTAATACTTTGGATGTCAATACACCACCCACACATCAACCTCATGTCGACTTTTCGCCTTCTTCGTCCATCAAGTCTCCTTCCATTTCTCCTTCTTCGCCTAGCGAAAGCTCTAAAGAAAGTAGCCAGGTTGATCAGAAGAAGAATAAATGGAAAGAGAAGAAGAAGAAGAACCCGAAAAGGACAAAGCCCCAACAACATCAGATGTTGGCTCTAAGAAACTAGTTACTATTAATAGTATTGGGAGTGTTGATGAGGTCAACAAGATTAAAGTGAATAATCCAAAACCCAAATTCCCTTATAGCCTTTGTAAGGGTGACCACTTTCTGAGGGATTGCCCCGGTCTTACCCAGGTCTTAGAAATGTGGTCCTCCACGTCATCGGCCTCTGTCAT
>JASDQU010736883.1:288662-337541 GCA_032191745.1 Picea mariana
TGTCGATGATACCCCGTCAACTAGTGATGTTCAGGTTGGTAAGAAGAAGAAAACTGTCAAGTTCCCTTGCATGTTATGTAAAGGTAATCATTACTCTCACCTTTGTCCTCGCATGGATGAGGCTTCTTCTCTTTTGGAAAAACTTCAACTTCCAAAAGGTTATCATAAGATTTCCTCCGACCCATCATTGGTTGATGGAATGGTCAATCCGATTCCATCCCCGGTTGATCAGGTGGTCAATCTAGTTTCCTCCTTGATTGAACCATGAACCCAAGTAGCTGATCCAGTTCCATCATCGATCGACCCCGCTCTTCATCAAAAGAGTGACACCAAAGTGGTCGATCTCTTTTCATCCTCGGTTGATCCCACTCTCCCGTTAGAGAGTGACACCAAAGTGGTCAATTCGTTTCCACCCGTCGATCCCATTCCTCCATTGCGGAATATCAAAGTGACTGATCCAGTCCTTTCCTCGGTCAATCCCACTCTTCCTCTGAAGAGTGCCAAAGTGGTCGATCTAGTTTCTCCATCGGTCGATCCCATTCCTCCATTGAGGAATGTCAAAGTGACTGATCCAGTCCCTTCCTCGTTCAGTCCCACTCTTCCTCTGAAGAGTGCTAAAGTGGTCTATCCAATTCCACCATTGATTGATCTGGTCCAATCATCGGTTGATCCTACTCCCCTTCTAGAGAGTAAAACCGATACTGCCCATGTTTTTCTCATTAATACAGACTCTATCGTGCTGGGGGGCATTCCTCCTTCTCATGTGAAAACCCCTCCAAGTACTGAAGCCATCCTTTTTGATTGGGGTGCACTAACTGGACCTCGTCTTCCCTCCCACATTCCTTTCCACATTACAGTATAGATTCATGGTCAGGACGTTCCTCAAACGCAGATAGATGAAGGTACATCTGTTAGTATTTTGTCTTCTGTTTCTTGGTACGCTTTGGGTTGTCCACAACTTGCACCGGTTACACAAAATATGTCAGCTTTTAACAGAAGAACTAGTCAACCTTTAGGGATCCTTCCTCAGTTTCCTGTAACTTTGGGAGGGAAAACTATCTTTATCGATGTCATGGTAGTCCGAGACCCCTTGGATTTCTCTTTACTCCTTGGGTGGGATTATGTCTATGCCATGAAATCTATTGTATCCACTCTTTTTCGTGTGATATCTTTTCCTCACAATGGAAGAATTGTGACTATTGATCAACTTTCATTCATCATCCCTGACTAGGTTACCTCCCTAAGTGGTTCTTATATGCAGACATTATCATCCTTGTCGCATGTCAATTATGTGGCATTGTCTTCCGTGATTTCAACTTCTGATGCTTTGGATCCGGTAGTTGACATGGTGATTTCTTCAGTAGGGTTATTGGAGCCTGATCTCCTTACCCATGTCATGACCCTTGACATGTGTTCTTTCCAAAGTGATTATCTTCCATACGTCGAAGATCTCTTGGAATCCATGACCAAGTTTTGTCCCTTGACATGGTACCCTTCCATAGCATTATCCTCTCGGAAGCCATGATCAAGAAGCAACCATGAGCATAGTTTCTCTTCTCTATGGAAAGCTCGTTAAAAAATGAAACAAAGGCCCTAAGCATAGTTATTTTCCTGTTTCAAGCTCGTTAAAAAATGAAATAGTCACCTCTCTTGAACCTTCTTTTCATCCACCCTTCTCATTTTTCTCCTATCCTAGAGAAATTGGTGACGAACTTAGAGCCAGTGAATGAATTGAAGCTTCGAGGGCATGTCTCCAGCCTTTGCTGATCATTCTGGAGCTAAGCCACCAGCTTTTAAGCTAGGGGCATACCGAGCTTAGTCTTTGTTCTTTCTCGTGCTCATGCATCCGGGTAGAATTTTATCTCTTTTTCGGACCTATGTGGATACACAAAAAAGGAACCCCCTGGAGTCTCCTTTAAACTCTTTTCAGACTCTCTAAACATGAAAAGATTGTCGAGTGATATTGATTCCTTTCCCACTCATTAAACGGTTTGAAAGGGCGTCTTTCGAGTGATAATTTATCTCTTTTTTGGCCTCGCGAGACTAACATTATGAAAAAGGACAACATTGGAGTCATCTTTAAGTTCTTTTCAGACTCTCTAAAGATGAAAAGATTACCGAGCAACCTTGTTCTCTTCACGCTCGTTAAATTAT
The DNA here is from genome assembly GCA_032191745.1 of Picea mariana. Lineage (NCBI taxonomy): Eukaryota > Viridiplantae > Streptophyta > Pinopsida > Pinales > Pinaceae > Picea > Picea mariana. Next base: position 290,817 of record JASDQU010736883.1, read on the forward strand.
TTGAAGAAAACATCTGTTGAGTGATATTTTATCTCTTTTTCAGTCTCGTCAGACTACTTTACGGAAAAGGAACTGAGACAGTTCTCTTTTAAGTGTTTTTCCAGACTCTATAATCATGAAAAACCTTCGATTTTTCTGTCTTTGGACTCGCTAAACAAAAAATCGACAGGCCCATATGGGATCGAACCCTTACTTCTTCCAGTTCATTAAACAAAGGAAAAGGAACTTACCGAAGGTGAGTTTTATCGAGCATGTGTTACCCTCCTTGAGCTCGTTAAATTAAAAAGAGGTACTCGTCTATCTGGATGGCGGAAAAATTGAAAGAAGCAAGCCAATCAGTTTTTTTGAGAACATTACCAAGTAACTCTTAGAGTTTCCCTTGAACACGACACTTTGTCTTTGCACACATCTTAATCCGCTGAACCTCTGCACTGAGCCAATCCTTTGAGTTTCTTTCACTCCTCTAGGTCACCCGACATAAATCACAGCATTCACTGCATCATCAAGTTTTGGTCCATGTCATGTTTCTGTTGCCGTGCCTCAGTGTTCAAGGGAAGTATCCATCTTGAGATTCAGCCATCACAAATATCTTGTCTCAATACGCATGTCAGTGCATGTTCATTTGATCAACCAATTACATATCTGTGTATGTTTCGTGTCATTGATTGGGGATACATCAAAGCCCTCCTTCAATGAGCCTATTCCTATTGACTTCAACACATTATCCAGGAACTAGACTTAGAAACTAGTTAGTACTTTGAGACCTACATGCCTCAATGGCAGGCCTCCTCACATTCAACAGTGGGTTTACATCACTGACCTCTGATCGGATGATTCCATGGATGTTTGACTTCAGCTCATCCATTCACATTCGTTGGAATGTACTAGAGTACCTTGGGAATCATTGACATTAATGGTGATCTCCCTCGCACTTGTTAACGGTTTACATCATTGACCGGTAATCAAGTGGTTTCTGCCATGTTCGACATCAGGACATCTATTCACATGGTTAGATTCATACTACATCAGGATCGGTAAGAAGACCTTGGGTTGAGTGATCACTTTGATATGTAGATTTCCCAGGTTGTGAAGGAGTTTCTCTTGAACAATGACACATATACTGTTACATAGATCCACTTTGTATTGGTCGTGGCCATGTCTTGTCATCTCGTAGATCCACTGTGTATTTTTCATGGCTACGATCAGTTCAGGTCATTAGAGTATATATCCACATTGTATCCTCAGTGGCTATACCTTTTATCAATACAATTATGGATCCATAGTGTATTTTATGGCGTCCATATCTTGCAAGTCTTGATCACCCAAGCATAAGTATGCCTGCCTTGGGTTTGAAACATGTCATAATATTTGTTGGATGTTTGTGTGCAGCTTTTATCAGGTTCTCTGCGTCTATACCCTTGCTTGAAATTCTACAAATCATTTCANCATATACTGTTACATAGATCCACTTTGTATTGGTCGTGGCCATGTCTTGTCATCTCGTAGATCCACTGTGTATTTTTCATGGCTACGATCAGTTCAGGTCATTAGAGTATATATCCACATTGTATCCTCAGTGGCTATACCTTTTATCAATACAATTATGGATCCGTAGTGTATTTTATGGCGTCCATATCTTGCAAGTCTTGATCACCCAAGCATAAGTATGCCTGCCTTGGGTTTGAAACATGTCATAATATTTGTTGGATGTTTGTGTGCAGCTTTTATCAGGTTCTCTGCGTCTATACCCTTGCTTGAAATTCTACAAATAATTTCAGTTATCAGTTCTCATATTCTGACTTCATACTTTGGGGGACAATCTGTTACACATAAAAAATACTCACTTTGATAGTGTCACAAGTGTCATCATTACAAGGTTCACAAGTGTCACTTTTTGCTCACAAGTGTCGCAAGTGTTAAAGAAAACATACTGCCATGATGCCCATGTCGTACCTGTAAACGACATCAAGAGGACACTTGGCACATGTCAAACACTTGATTTGGAAGAGGAGGAAAGGTTAACTGGACTCATGAACCTTTTACCATCTGAAAACACTCAAAAAACTAAGTTTTGAAGGAGAGCACTCCCCTATACCTATTTTGGGAGTGTTGGCGCTCCCCCTTACACTATTTGGGAGCGTTATAAATCTCCTTTGGCCCTTCTGAGGGAGATCTGGTGTCTTCAGGAGTGTTGGCGCTCCCCTAAACACTACTAGGGAGTGCTATAATGCTCTGATGGCCCTTTTAAGGGAGCGCTACCTATTTTAGGCAGTAGTTGAGTTGTTGAGATGAATGGGTGAAGGATCTTTTCATTCTTAGAAGGTAGTTGAGATCGAATCCCTAGTCCAACCATGTTCTTAGGGCAGATCCTCAACTGAAGGAGGAAAATCCTCAACTTCCCCAAGGATATCTCAAGTGGTTAAAGCCTCTCAAAGGCTATATAAGTAAGCTTTCTAATGGTGAAAGAGGACTGAAAAAGGAGAATCACACCAAACTTATGATCTTATAAGTGGTGCTGGAACAGAGATATTTTGGAAGCAAGAGACCTATGATCTCATAGGGATCAATCAGGGAAGTTATCATCATTTGGATCATGGATCTTTTGAGAAAGGGGTAGACAAGGGGGACTTGACGAAACTGCTGCAATTCATCTACGGCTGTAAGCAATGTTTTGTCCTCATTAATATAATTTTCTTGGCTTGTTTCTTTCTAATTCGTGTTCAATCTCACATGAATTTGTCTCTTTAGTAGATAGACCTATTTTGGACTAATATTGATAGAGTAGGAAGTAGTCATACTTTGTTTGTCTATAGGGCTTATCGAGGAGCGAAAGATTGGAGCTCAACTCGGAGCGTGCAGGGACAAACACCGGTAAAAGGTACTTCTTTTCTCCTTCCTCCTCACACACTAGTCCACCTAGATCTAAAAGGAAGTCAGTGACCATGATAAGAACTTTCTATCTTAGAGTTAAGAGTCTAGCTCTTTGAGGAGATCTACCTGTCCGCAGGGAGATTTTTCTTCAACAGAAACTCCATCTCAACCTGGGCAAAGTATATATCAAAGTGATCACTCAACCTAGGGTCTTCTTACCAATCCCGATGTAGTATGAATCTAACCATGTGAATAGATGTCCTGATGTCGAACATGGAAAAAACCACTTGATTATCGATCAATGATGTAAACCATTAACAAGTGCAAGGGAGATCACCATTAATGTCAATGATTCCCAAGGTACCCTAGTACATTCCAACGAATGTGAATGGATGAGTTGGCGTCGAACATCCGTGGAATCATCCGATCAGAGGTCAGTGATGTAAACCTGTTGTCAGATGTGAGGAGGCCTGCCATTGAGGCATGCAGGTCCCAAAGTACTAACTGGTTTCTAAGCCTAATTCCTAGATAATGTGTTGAAGTCGACAGGAATAGGCTCGTCGAAGGAGGGCCTTAATGTATCCCCCATCAACGACATGAAATGGACATAGAGATGTAATTTGGTAGATCAAATGAACATGGACTGACACAGGTATTGATACAAGATATTTGTGATCGCTGAATCTCGAGGAGAATACTTCCCTTGAACACTGAGGCACGACAAAAGAAACATGACATGGACCAAAACTTGATGATGCAGTCGATGATGTGACTTACGTCAGGTGACCCAAAGGAGTGAAAGAAACTCAAAGGATTGGCTCAGTGCAGAGGTTCAATGGATTATAATGTGTGCAAAAGACACAGTGTCGTGTTCAAGGGCAAATCGAAGAGTTATTTGGTAGTGTTCTAAAAAAATCAGGCTCCAATAACCCTACCGAAGAAATCACCATGTCAACTACCGGATCCAAAGCATCAGAAGTTGAAATCATGGGAGACAACGCCACATAATTGACATGCGGCAAGGATGATACTATCTGCATATAAGAACCACTTAGGGAGGTAACCCAGTCAAGGCTGATGAATGAAAGTTGATCAATAGTCACAATTCTTCCATTGTGAGGAAAAGATATCACACGAAAAAGAGTGGATACAATAGCTTTCATGGAATAGACATAATCCCACCTGAGGAGTAAAGTGAAATCCAAGGGGTCTCAGACTACCATGACATTGATAAAGATAGTTTTCCCTCCCAAAGTTACAGGAAACTGAGGAAGGATCCCTAAAGGTTGACTAGTTCTTCTGTTAAAAGCTGACAGATTTTGTGTAGCCGGTGCAAGTTGTGGACAACCCAAAGCGTACCAAGCAACAGAAGACAAAATACTAACGGATGCACCTTCATCTATCTGCGTTTGAGGAACGTCCTGACCACGAATCTATACTGTAATCTGGAAAGGAATGTGGGAGGGAAGACGAGGTCCAGTTAGCGCACCCCAATCAAAAAGGATGGCTTTAGTACTTGGAGGGGGTTTCACATGAGAAGGAGGAATGCCCCCCAGCACGGTAGAGTCTGTATTAATGAGAAAAACATGGGCAGTATCGGGTTTACTCTCTAGAAGGGGAGTAGGATCGACCGATGATTGGACCAGATCAACCAATGGTGGACTTGGATAGACCACTTTAGCACTCTTCAGAGGAAGAGTGGGACTGACCGAGGAAGGGACTGGATCAGTCACTTTGACATTCCTCAATGGAGGAATGGGATCGACCGATGGCGAAACTAGATCGACCACTTTGGCACTCTTCAGAGGAAGAGTGGGACTGACCGAGGAAGGGACTGGATCAGTCACTTTGATATTCTTTAATGGAGGAATGGGATCGACCAATGGAAAAACTGGATCGACCACTTAAGTTTCATTCTCCAAGGGAAGAATGGGGTCGACGGGTGGAAAAGGATCAAATGCTTTGGTGTCACTCTCTAACGGGAGAGTGGGATCGATCGAGGATGAAAACAGATCGACCACTTTGGCTTCACTCTTTTGATGAAGAGAGGGGCTGGTCGATGATGGAACTAGATCAGCTACTTGGGTTTGTGGTTTAATCGAGGAGGAAACTAGATTGACCACTTGATCAACCGGACTGAATGGGGATGGAACCGGATTGACCAATCCATCAACCAACGATGGGTCGAAGGAAACCTTACGATAACCTTTTGGAAGTTGAAGCTTTTCCAAAAGATAAGAAGCCTCATCCATGTGAGGACAAAGGTGAGAGTAATGATTACCTTTACATAACATGCAAGGGAACTTGACAATTTGCTTCTTCTTACCAACCTGCACATCACTAGTTGATGGAGTATCATCAACATGACTGACAGAGGCCGATGACGTGGAGGACCACATTTCTAAGGCCTTGGTAAGACTGGGGAAATCCCTCAGAAAGTGGTCACCCTTACAAAGGCTGCAAGGGAATTTGGGTTTTGGATTCTTCCTTTTAATCTTGTTGAGCCCATCAATACTCCTAGTACTATTAATAGTAACTGGTTTCTTAGAGCCAACATCTGATGTTGTTGGGGCCTTTGTCCCTTTCCGGTTCTTCTTCTTCTTCTCTTTTCATTTCTTCTTATTCTGATCAACCTGGCTACTTGCTTTAGAGCTTTCACTAGGCAAAGAAGGAGAAATGGAAGGAGACTTGATGGACGAAGAAGGAGAAAATTCGACATGAGGTTGATGTGTGGGTGGTGTATTGACATCCAAAGTATTAGGTGCAACTGAAACATTGGGAGTATTCAATATCATCGGAGTGGGGAACAACCAAACTGGTAATCCAATAGTGAGTCCTGGAAGACTCAGTGTGGCAACATATGGAGGACCAAAGTTTCCAAATGAAGGAAAGGTATAATGTTCCCCAGGAGAAGGGGTTCCTCCATTGGTACTTCCAGGCTTCAATTCCATTAACACTGACTCGACCTAAGGTCCACTAATTAAAACAAACAACACACGCTATGAATCTGAGAAGAAATCAATCAAACAAACCTTCCTATGATGAAACCACTAGTTGGTGATGAAATCCAACGTCACGAGATCAACATAGGAAGGGGCGGGGATAGAGCGGGTGGATCAGTTACGTTGGCGACCTTCTTAACGGACTTACGCCTTGGTGCAAGATTCCACATAGTAATTGTGGATTTACCCTCCAAGGAGCCTGAGTGAGTTTGACCAACGTCTATTCCAAGTACAGTGAGACTTCCCTTCACCGTCACCTTGTGTGAGACCCTAAAGATTGTGGCTACTAAGGTCACCAACTCGTAGTCAGCCCCTGGGTAGGTACAGTCGACATTCCATTCGAAACGTATGGGTAGGATAACAAGTCCGAAATCAACTTGAAAGGCTCCCACACATAATCATAGGTATACCTTCCAGTGACCCCCAATATACGATCCGACCACTACAAACAGTTGGGCCATGGAGGGATAATCTCCGTAACTCACCCGAATGCGACCTCGTGTGTAACCCATGTGTGAGAGGGGGATCCCAGCAAGAAAATATGACAATTGGATTTGACTCTCCCTACCACAAGATACTAAGTGAGAAGGACACTTTGAACACCTCAAAAATTTGATTTGGAAGAGGAAAAGTGAGTCAGCAGGCTTACAAACCTTTTGCCATCTGAAAACACTTAAAAAAAACTAAGTTTTGAAGGAGAGCGCTCCCCTATACCTCTTCTAGGAGAATTGGCGCTCCCCCTTACACTGTTTGGGAGTGTTATAAATCTCTTTTGGCCCTTCTGAGGGAGCGTTGGTATCTTTAGGAGTGTTGGTGCTCCCCTAAACACTACTAGGGAGCGCTACCTATTTTAGGCAGCAGTTGAGTTGTTGAGATGAATGGGGGAAGGATCTTTTCATTCTTAGAAGGCAATTGAGCTCGAATCCCTAGTCTAGCCATGATCTTAGGGTAGATCCTCAAGTGAAGGAGGAAAATCCTCACCTTCCCCAAGGATATCTGAAGTTTTTGAGCCTCTCCAAGGCTATATAAGCAAGCTTTCTATTGGTGAAAGAGGACTGAAAAGGGAGAATCACACCAAACTTATGATCTTATAAGTGGTGCTGGAACAGAGATATTTTGGAAGCAAGAGACCTATGATCTCATGGGGAGAAATCGGTGAAGTTTTCATCATTCAGATCATGGATCTTTTGAGCAAGGGGTAGACAAGGAGGACTTAATGAAACTGTTGCAATTCACCCATGGCTGTAAGCAATGTTTTGTCCTCATTAATATAATTTGCTTGGCCTGTTTCTTTCTATTTTTCCCCCATCCAGATAGACGAGTACCTCTTTATAATTCAACGAGCTTGAGGAGGGTAACACATGCTCGATATAACTCACCTTCGGTAAGCTCCTCTTCCTTTGTTTAATGAACTGGAAGAAGTAAGGGTTCAGTCCCGTATGGGCCTGTCGATGTTTGTTTTAGCGAGTCCAAAGACAGAAAAATCGAAGGTTTTTCATGATTATAGAGTCTGGAAAAACACTTAAAAGAGAACTCTCTCAGTTCCTTTTTCATAAAGTAGTCTAACGAGACTAAAAAAGAGATAAACTATTGCTCAACAGATGTTTTTTTCAAATACTTTAACGAGCGTGAAGAGAACAAGGTCGCTCGGTAATCTTTTCATGTTTAGAGAGTCTAAAAAGGACTTAAAGATGACTCCAAAGTTGTCCTTTTTCGTAATGTTAGTCTTGCGAGGCTGAAAAAGAGATAAATTATCACTCGAAAGACGCCCTTTCAAACTTTTTAATGAGTGGGAAAGGAAGAAAGATCACTTGGCAACCTTTTCATGTTTAGAGAGTCTGAAAAGAGCTTAAAGGAGACTCCAGGGGGTTCCTTTTTCATGTATCCATACAGGTCCAAAAAAGAGATAAAAGTCTACCTGGATGCATTCTCATGTATTTACAAGCCCGAGAAAGAACAAATACTAATATTTGTATGCCCCCAGATTGAAAGCTAGTGGCTTAACTCCAGAAAGATCATCAAAGGATCCCTAAAGGTTGACTAGTTCGTCTTCCCTCTCACAAGTTTCTGTTGAAGTAAAATCTCCCTGCGGACAGGTAGATCTCCTCAAAGAGCTAGAATCTTAACTCTAAGATAGAAAGTGCTTATCATGGTCACTGACTTCCTTTTATATCTAGGTGGACTAGTGTGTGAGGAGATCTACATGTCTGCAGAGAGATTTTCCTTCAACAGAAACTGGCGACTCCACTGGGGATAGTAGAATCGAAACTTTTGGTTTTGATTTTTCCTCATAAGACCTTGTCTTAAATTTTGTTTTCTTAGGCCTTTCTCACCCCTTTATATCTTATTGCATTTTTTGATTGACTCTTCACTCCATCACACTCAGCTTGATTGCAAAAATTCCATTGAAATTTTGGGTTTTTTGGACTTTTTGTGGGTTTTTGAGCCTGGCGCCCCCCTTCCCATATTAGCAGAGCAATAGAACTCCCTAGAAGTGTTGGAAAGAGATTTATAATGCTCTGGTGGCCCTTATACCAAAGCGCCAGCCCTTTTGGCCCAAAAACTCTTCAAAAATTGCATTTTTTGGAGGTCCAAACCTTGTTTCTTCACTTGCTGAGCTACTTTGTGATTCAATGATGCTTCCTTTGACCTTTGACATGCTTCCTCCTGAGAAGTAAACACCTTGTTGTTTATATTTTATGCCCTTATTCATTCTTTTTGATTTTTTGTTGTTGAGAGCTTCAAATCGATCTGTTGCTTTCTTCTCTCTTATTTGACTGAGCGAAAACTCTAGTGAAGGACATTAGAAGTCTGTAACTCTTCTCATTTGGTTCTTTGAGGTCATATGATCCAATCTCTTTCTCCTTCCTTCTGAGTTTTTGATTTTCTTTCTCTTGTATGATTGCAAAAGGGTGTTTTGTTTGTGCGAAATCTGCATATTCTTGTCTGAATCTCCTTGATCTGAAAGGGTAGTTGGCAAGAGAAGTTTTGCATTGAATTGATTCGCATGAAAACGAAAAAAGTACATATTAATGATTAGTTTGCATATTAGTTTGCATTTCTGAAATGTTGTAGCATCATATTGGATTTGATTGAGAACAAAATTGATTGAGGGCATTCATTATCAAGTGTTTGATAGTGAAAATGACTCTTCCTCTTTCCCTTAAATAGGTATTCATTGAAAAGAAACGATTGCTTATCATATTTCATGCATATTTTGGGGAATTGAGTCATCATTCCATCAGTTTCACTTTCATACACCCTCTGAGTAAACAACAGCCATTAAAATCAACGCTTAACTAAAACTTATCAGACTTTTTACATCTTTGTTAGCAAACCTACATTAGTTTAAGGTGTAGGGATTTGGAATAGGTTGAAAGGATAACTTTCCAAAGATATCAAACAAACTTAGTATCTTGTGGTAGGGAGAGTCAAATCCAATTTTCGTATTGGCTTGTTGGGATCCTCCTCTCACACAGGGGTTACGCACGAGGTCGCATTCGGGTGAGTTACGGAGATTATCCCTCCTTGGCCCAACTGTTTGTAGTGGTAGGATCATATATTGGGGGTCACTGGAAGGTATACCCACGATTATGTGTGGGAGCCTTTCAAGTTGATTTTGGACTTGTTATCCTGCCCATATGTTCTGACTGGACTGTCGACTGTACCCGCCCAGGGGATGACTTCGAGTTGGTGACCTTAGTAGCCACAATCTTTAGGGTCTCACACAAGGTGACAGTGAAGGGAAGTCTCACTATACCTGGAACAAATGTTGGCCAAACTCACTCGGGCTCCTTGGAGGGTAAATCCACAATTACTGCGTGGAATCTTGCACCAAGGCATAAGTCCGTTAAGCAGGTCGCCAACGTAACTGATCCACTCGCTCTATCTCCACCCCTTCTTATTTTGATCTCGCGATGTTGGATTTCATCACCAACTAGTGGTTTCATCATAGGAAGGTTTGTTTGATTGATTGCTTCTCATATTCATAGCGTGTGTTGTTTGTTTTACTTAGTGGACCTTAGGTCGAGTCAGTGTTAATGGCATCGAATCCTGGGAGTACCAATGGAGGAACCCCTTCTCCTGGGGAAGCTTATACCTTTCCTTCATTTGGAAACTTTGGTCCTCCATATGTTGCCACATTGAGTCTTCCAGGACTCACTATTGGATTACCAGTTTGGTTGTTCCCCACTCCAGTGATCCTAAATCCTCCCAATGTTTCAGTTGCACCTAATACTTTGGATGTTAATACACCACCCACACATCAACCTCATGTCGAATTTTTGCCTTCTTCATCCATCAAGTCTCCTTCCATTTCTCCTTCTTCGCCTAGTGAAATCTCTAAAGAAAGTAGCCAGGTTGATCAGAAGAAGAAGAAACGAAAAGAGAAGAAGAAGAAGAAACCGAAAAGAACAAAGGCCCCAACAACATTAGATGTTGGCTCTAAGAAACCAGTTATTGTTAATAGTACTGGGAATGTTGATGAGGTCAACAAGATTAAAAGGAATAATCCAAAACCCAAATTCCCTTACAGCCTTTGTAAGGGTGACCACTTTCTGAGGGATTCTCCTTTAATCTCTTTTCAGACTCTCTAAACATGAAAATATTGCCGAGTGATATTGCTTCCTTTTCCACTCGTTAAAGATTTTGAAAGGGTGTCTTTCAAGTGATAATTTATCTCTTTTTCAACCTCGTGAGACTAACATTACGAAAAAGGACAACTTTGGAGTCATCTTTAAGTCCTTTTCAAACTCTCTAAACATGAAAAGATTATCGAGCGACCTTGTTCTCTTCATGCTCGTTAAAGTATTTGAAGAAAACGTTTTTTGAGCGATAGTTTATCTCTTTTTTGGTCTTGTAAAACTACTTTATGAAAAAGGAACTGAGAGAGTTCTCTTTTAAGTGTTTTTCCAGACTCTATAATCATGAAAAACCTTTGAGTTTTTTGTCTTTGGACTCGCTAAAAAAAACATCGATAGGCCCATATGGGATTGAACCCTTACTTCTTCCAGTTCGTTAAACAAAGGAAGAGGAACTTACCAAAGGTGAGTTTTATCGAGCGTGTGTTACCCTCCTCGAGATCATTAAATTAAAAAGAGGTACTCGTCTATCTGGATGGGGGAAAATTTGAAAGAAGCAAGCCAAGTAGTTTCTTGAGAACATTACCAAATAACTCTTAGAGTCGTCCTTGAACACGACACTTTGTCTTTGCGCACATCTTAATCCGATGAACCTCTGCACTGAACCAATCCTCTAAGTTTTTCTTACTCCTCTGGGTCACCCAACAAAAGTCACAGTATCCATTGCATCATCGTGTTTTGGTCCATGTCATGTTTCTGCTGTTGTGTCTCAGTGTTCAAGGGAAGTATCTGCCTCGAGAGTTAGCCATCACAAATATCTTGTCTCAATACCCATGTCAGTCCATGTTCATTTGATCTACCTATTACATCTCTGTGTTTTTTTCTAGTCGTTGATGGGGGATACATTAAGGCCCTCCTTCGACGAGTCTATTCCTGTCGACTTCAACAGAAACTGGCGACTCCACTGGGGAATCGAATCGCAACTTTTGGTTTTGATTTTTCCTCATAGACCTTGTATTAACCTTTGATTGTTCTTATGCCTTGTTCACCCCTTCACATATGATTGCATTTGCTGATTGACTCTTTACCCCATCACACTCAACTTACCTATCAAAATTTGATCAAAATTTTGGGCTTTTGGACATTTTTATGAGTTTTTTTAGCCTAGCGCCCCCCTACCCATGTTAGCAGAGCTCCAACACTCCTTGGAAGTGTTAGAAAGAGATTTATAACACTCTGGTGGCCCTTATACCAGAGCGCCAGCCCTTTTTTCTCAAAATCTTTTCAAAAATTGCAATTTTTGGAGGTCCAAACCCTGTTTTTTCACTTGTTGAGTTGCTTTGAGATTCAGTGATTATTCCTTTGACCTTTGACATGCTTCCTCTTGAGAAGTAAACACCTTTTTGTTCAGATTTTATGTCCTTCTTCATTATGTTTGAGTTTTTGTTGTTAAGAGCTTGAAATCGATCCCCTGCTTTCTTCTCTCCTATCCGACTAAGCGGGAACTCTAGTGAAGGACATCAGAAGTATGTAACTCTTCTCATTTGGTTCTTTGAGGTCATCTGATCCAATCTCTTTCTCCTTCCTTTTACATTTTTTATTTTCTTTCTCTTGTTTGATTGCAAAAGGGTGTGTTGTTTGTGCGAAATCTACGTTTTCTTGTCTGAATCTCCTTGATCTAAAAGGGTAGTTGGCAGGACAAGTTTTTCATTGAATTGATCATCATTCGCATGAAAATGAAAAAATTACATCTTAATGATTAGTTGGCATATTAGTTTGCATTTTTGAAATGTTGTAGCATCATATTGGATTTGATTGAGAACAAAATTGATTGAGGGCATTCCTTATCAAGTGTTTGATAGTGAAAACGACTCTTCCTCTTTCCCTTAAATAGGCATTCATTGAAAATAAATGATTGCTTATCATACTTCATCAATATTTTTGGGAATTGAGTCATCATTCCATCAGTTTCACTTTTGTACACCCTCTGAGTAAACAACAACCATTAAAATCAACGCTTAACTAAAATTTATCAGACTTTTTACATCTTTGCTAGCAAACCTACATTAGTTTAAGGTGTAGGGCTTTGGAATAGGTTGAAAGGATAAATTTCCAAATATATCGAACAAACTTAGTATCTTGCGGTAGGGAGAGTCAAATCCAATTGTCATATAAGTATGCCTGGGATCCCCCTCTTATACAGGGGTTATGCACGAGGTCGCATTCGGGTGAGTTACGAAGATTATCCCTCCATGGCCCAACTGTTTGTAGTGGTCGGATCGTATATTGGGGGTCACTGGAAGGTATACCCATGATTATGTGTGGGAGCCTTTCAAGTTGATTTTAGACTTGTTATCCTTCCCATACGTTCCGATTGGACTGTCGACTGTACCCGCCCAGGGGCTGACTATGAGTTGGTGACCTTAGTAGCCACAATCTTTAGGGTCTCACACAAGGTGAAGGTGAAGGGAAGTCTCACTGTACCTGGAACAGACATTGGTCAAACTCACTCGGGGTCCTTGGAGGGTAAATCCACAATTACTGCATGGAAGCTTGCACCAAGGCATAAGTCCGTTAAGCAGGTCGCCAACGTAACTGATCCACCCGCTCTATCCCCACCCCTTCCTATTTTGATCTCGCGACGTTGGATTTCATCACCAACTAGTGGTTTCATCATAGGAAGGTTTGTTTGATTGATTTCTTCTCAGATTCATAGCGTGTGTTGTTTGTTTTACTTAATGGACCTTAGGTCAAGTCAGTGTTAATGGCATCGAATCCTGAAAGTACCAATGGAGGAACCCCTTCTCCTGGGGAAGCTTATACCTTTCCTTCATTTGGAAACTTTGGTCCTCCATATGTTGCCACACTGATTCTTCCAGGACTCACTATTGAATTACCAGTTTGGTTGTTCCCCACACCGGTGATCCCGAATCCTCCCAATCTTTCAGTTGCACCTAATACTTTGGATGTCAATACACCACCCACACATCAACCTCATGTCGAATTTTCGCCTTCTTCGTCCATCAAGTCTCCTTCCATTTCCCCTTCTTCGCCTAGTGAAATCTCTAAAGCAAGTAGCCAGGTTGATCAGAAGAAGAAGAAATGGAAAGAGAAGAAGAAGAAGAAACCGAAAAGGACAAAGGCCCCAACAACATCAGATGTTGGCTCTAAGAAACCAGTTACTGTTAATAGTACTGGGAGTGTTGATGAGGTCAACAAGATTAAAATGAAGAATCCAAAACCCAAATTCCCTTACAGCCTTTGTAAGGGTGACCACTTTCTGAGGGATTGCCCCGGTCTTACCCAAGTCTTAGAAATGTTGTCCTCCATGTCATCGGCCTCTGTCAGTCATGTCGATGATACCCCGTCAACTAGTGATGTTCAGGTTGGTAAGAAGAAGAAAACTATCAAGTTCCCTTGCATGTTATGTAAAGGTGATCATTACTCTCACGTTTGCCCTTGTATGGACGAGGATTCTTCTCTTTTGGAAAAACTTCAACTTCCAAAAGGTTATCGTAAGATTTCCCCCGACCCATCATTAGTTGATGGACTGGTCAATCCGGTTCCATCCTCGGTCAGTCCAGTTGATCAGATGGTAAATCTAGTTTCCTCCTCGATTGAACCACAAACCCAAGTAGTTGATCCAGTTCCGTCATCGATCAACCCCACTCTTCATCAAAAGAGTGACACCAAAGTGGTCGATATGTTTTCATCCTCGTTCGATCCCACTCTCCCATTAAAGAGTGACACCAAAGTGGTCGATCCATTTCCATCCGTCGACCCCATTCTTCACTTGGAGAATGAAACTCCAGTGGTCGATTCAGTTTCACCGTCGATCGATCCCATTCCTCCATTGAGGAATGCTAAAGTGACTGATCTAGTTTCTTCCTCAGTCAATCCCACTCTTCCTCTAAAGAGTGCCAAAGTGGTTGATCTAGTTTCGCCATTGGTCGATCCCATTCCGCCATTGAGGAATGTCAAAGTGACTGATCCAGTTCCTTCCTCGGTCAGTCCCACTCTTCCTCTGAAGAGTGCTAAAGTGGTCTATCCAAGTCCACCATTGGTTGATCCGATCCAATCATCAATCGATCCTACTCTCTCTCTAGAGAGTAAAACCGATACTACCCATGTTTTTCTCATTGATATAGACTCTATCGTGCCGGGGGACATCCCTCATTTTCCTGCGAAACCCCCTCCAAGTACTGAAGCCATCCTTTTTTATTGGGGTGTGCTAACTAGACCTCGTCTTCCCTCTCACATTCCTTTCCATATTACAGTACAGGTTCATGGTCAGGATGTTCCTCAAATGCTGATAGATGAAGGTGCGTCCGTTAGTATTTTGTCTTCTATTGCTTGGTACGCTTTGGGTTGTCCGCAGCTTGCATCGGTTACAGAGAATCTGTTAGATTTTAACAGAAGAACTAGTCAACCTTTAGGGATCCTTCCTCAGTTTCCTGTAACTTTGGGAGGGAAAACTGTCTTTATCGATGTCATGGTAGTCCAAGACCCCTTGGATTTCACTTTACTCCTTGGGCAGGATTATGTCTATGCTATGAAATCTCTTGTATCCACCCTTTTCCGTGTGATATATTTTCCTCACGATGGAAGAATTGTGACTATTGATCAACTTTCATTCATCAGCCCCGACTGGGTTACCTCCCTAAGTGGTTCTTATATGCAGACAGTATCACCCCCGCCGCATGTCAATTATGTGGCGTTGTCTCCCATGACCTCAACTTCCGATGATTTGGATCTGGTAGTTGACATGGTGATCTCTTCGGTAGGGTTATTGGAGCTTTATCTCTTTTCCCCTGTCATGACCCTCGGCATGTTTCCCTTCTTGAGTGATTATCTTCCATCCAGCGACGATCTCCTGGAGGCCATGACCACGTTTCATCCTTCAACATGGTACCCTTCCAGTGCATTATCCTCTTGGAAGCCATGATCTGGATGAAACCACGAGCATAGTTTCTCTTCTCAATGGCAAGCTCGTTAAAAAATGAAACAGAGGTCTTGAGCATAGTTCTTTTCCTATGTCAAGCTCGTTAAAACATGAAACAGTCACCTCTCTCGAACCTTCTTTTCATCCACCCTTATTTTTCGATGAATGAATCGAAGCTTGGAGGGCATGTCTCGAGCCTTTGATGATCTTTCTGGAGTTAAGCCACTAGATTTCAAGCTGGGGGCATACCGAGCTTAGTCTTTGTTCTTTCTCGTGCTCGTAAATACATGAGAATGCATCTGGGTAGACTTTTATCTTTTTTTCGGACCTGTATGGATACACGAAAAAGCAACCCCCTAGAGTCTCCTTTAAGCTCTTTTTCCTCTGAAGAGTGCCAAATTGGTCAATCCAGTTTTKCCATCGGTCGATCCCATTCCTCCATTGAGGAATGTCAAAGTGACTGATCCAGTTCCTTCCTCGGTTATTCCCACTCTTCCTCTGAAGAGTGTTAAAGTGGTCTATCCAAGTCCACCATTGGTTGATCCAATCCAATCATCGGTCGATCCTACTCTCTCTCAAGAGAKTAAACCCGATACTGCCCATGTTTTTCTCATTGATGCAGACTCTATCATGCCGGGGGACATCCCTCATTCTCCTGCGAAACCCTCTCCAAGTACTGAAGCCATCCTTTTTTATTGGGGTGTGCTAACTAGACCTCGTCTTCCCTCTCACATTCCTTTCTAGATTACAGTACAGGTTAGTGGTCAGGACGTTCCTCAAATGCTGATAGATGAAGGTGTGTCCGTTAGTATTCTGAGAAACAAGCTCCAGGAGAAGGTGGGTTCTTATTCATGGTAGTCATGGTCACTGAAAGGTGGGTTTCTCAGACAGGTAGATCTCCTCAAAGAGCTAGACTCTTAACTCTAAGACAGAAAATGCTTATCACGGTCACTAACTTCCTTTTAGATCTAGGTGGACTAGTGTGTGAGGAGGAAGGAGAAAAGAAGTACCATTTACCGGTGTTTGTCCCTGCACGCTCTGATTTGAGCTCCAATCTTTCGCTCCTCGATAATCCCTGTAGACAAACAAAGTACGACCACTTCCTACTCTATCAAGATTAGTCCGAAATAGGTCTATCTACTAAAGAGACAAATTCATGCGAGATTGAACACGAATTAGAAAGAAACAGACCAAGTAGATTATATTAATGAGGACAAAACATTTCTTACAGTCGTAGATGGATTGCAACAGTTTCGTCAAGTCCTCCTTGTCTACCCCTTGCTCAAAATATCCACAATCCAAATGATGACAGCTTCACCGATTGCTCCAGCTGGACTAGGGATTCAAGCTCAACTGCCTTCTAAGAATGAAAAGATCCTTCCCCCATTCATCTCAAAAACTCAACATCTGCCTAAAATAGGTAGCGCTCCCTTAAAAGGGCCATCAAAGCATTGTAGCGCTCCCTAGTAGTGTTTAGGGGAGCGCAAGCACTCCTAAAGACACTAGCGCTCCCTCAGAAGGGCCATCATAGCACTGTAGCGCTCCCTAGTAGTGTTTAGGGGAGCGCAAGCACTCCTAAAGACACTAGCGCTCCCTCAGAAGGGCCAAAGGAGCTTTAGAATGCTCCCAAACAGTGTAAGGGGGAGCGCCAACACTCCCAGAAGAGGTATAGGGGAGCGCTCTCCTTCAAAACTTAGTTTTTTGAGTGTTTTCAGATGGCAAAAGGTTCATGAGCCCAGTTAACCTTTTCTCCTCTTCCAAATCAAGTGTTTGACATGTTCCAAGTGTCCTCTTGATGTCGTTTACAGGCACGACATGGGCATCATGGCAGTATGCTTTCTTTAACAATTGTGACACTTGTGAGCAAAAAGAGACACTTGCGAACCTTGTAATGACGACACTTGCGACACTATCAAAGTGAGTATTTTTTATGTGTAATAGATTGCCCCCCAAAGTATGAAGTTAGAAGACATGAACTGATAACTGAAATTCTTTGTAGACTTTCAAGCAAGGGTATAGATGCAGAGAACCTGACAAAAGATGCACACAAACATCCAACAAATATTATGACATGTTTCAAACCCAAGGCAGGCATACCTATGCTTGGGTGATCAAGATTTGCAAGATATGGCTGCCATAAAATACACTGCGGATCCATAATTGTATTGATAAAAAGGTATAGCCATTGAAAATACACTGTGGATCTATACTCTTATGACATGAACTGATCGTAGCCACAAAGAATACATAGTGGATCAACAAGATGACAAGACATAGCCACGACCAATACAAAGTGGATCTATGTAACAATATATGTCTCATTGTTCAAAAGAAACTCCATCGCAACCTAGGCAAAGTATATATCAAAGTGATCACTCAACCCAAGGTCTTCTTACCGACCCCGATGTAGTACAAATCTAACCATGTGAATAGATGTCCTGATGTCGAACATGGCAGAAACCACTTGATTATCGGTCAATGATGTAAACCGTTAACAAGTGTGAGGGAGATCACCATTCATTTCAATGATTCCCAAGGTACTCTATTACATCCCAATGAATGTGAATGGATGAGCTGGAGTCGAACATCCATGGAATCATCCGATCAGAGTTCAATGATGTAAACTTGTTGTCGGACGTGAGGAGGCCTGCCATTGAGGCATGCAGGTCCCAAAGTACTAACTAGTTTCTAAGTCTAATTCCTAGATAATGTTTTGAAGTCGACAGGAATAGGCTCGTCAAAGGAGGGCCTTGATGTATCCCCCATAAATGACATGAAATGGACATAGAGATGTAATTGGTAGATCAAATGAACATGGACTGACATGGGTATTGAGACAAGATATTTGTGATGGCTGACTCTAGAGGTGGATACTTCCCTTGAACACTGAGGCACTACAGCAGAACATGACATGGACCAAAACTTGATGATGCAGTGGATGATGTGAATTACGTCGGGTGACCCAAAGGAGTGGAAGAAACTCAAAGGATTGGCTCAGTGCAAAGTTTTAGCAGATTATAATGCGTGCAAAAAACATAGTGCCGTGTTCAAGGGCGAATCAAAGAGTTATTTGGTAGTGTTCTCAAGAAACTGCTTGGCTTGCTTCTTTCAATTTTTTCCCCCATCCAGATAGATGAGTACCTCTTTTTAATTTAACGAGCTTGAGGAGGGTAACACATGCTCGATATAACTCACCTTCAGTAAGTTCCTCTTCCTTTTTTTAACGAACTGGAAGAAGTAAGGGTTCAATCCCATATGGGCCTGTCGATGTTTTGTTTAGTGAGTCCAAAGACAGAAAACTCAAAGGTTTTTCATGATTGTAGAGTCTGGAAAAACACTTAAAAGAGAATGCTCTCAGTTCCTTTTTTGTAAAGTAGTCTGACGAGACCGAAAAAGAGATAAACTATCACTCAATAGACGTTTCCTTCAAATACTTTAACGAGCGTGAAGAGAACAAGATCGTTCGGTAATCTTTTCATCTTTAGAGAGTCTGAAAAGAACTTAAAGATGACTCCAATGTTGTCCTTTTTCGTAATGTTAGTCTCGCGAGGCCGAAAAATAGATAAATTATCACTCGAAAGACACCCTTTCAAACCTTTTAACGAGTGGGAAAGGAAGCAAGATCACTCGGAAATATTTTCATGTTTAGAGAGTCTGAAAAAAGCTTAAAGGAGACTCCAGGGGGTTCCTTTTTTGTGTATCCATACAGGTCCGAAAAAGAGATAAAAGTCTACCCAGATGCATTCTCATGTATTTACGAGCACGAGAAAGAACAAAGACTAAGCTCGGTATGCCCCCAACATGAAAGCTAGTGGCTTAACTCCAGAAAGATCATCAAAGGCTAGAGACATGCCCTCCAAGCTTCAATTCATTCACCGAAGGATAAGGGTGGATGATAAGAAGTTTCAAGAGAGGGGATTGTTTCATTTTTTAACATGCTTGACACAGGAAAAGAACTATGCTCAGGACCTCTGTTTCATTTTTTAACGATCTTGCCACAGAGAAGAGAAACTATGCTCGTGGTTGCTTCTTGATCATGGCTTCCGAGAGGATAATGCTCTGGAAGGGTACCATGTCAAGGGACAAAAATCAGTCATGGATTCCAAGAGATCTTCACCAGATGGAAGATAATCACTCTGGAAGGAACACATGTCGAGGGTCATGACAGGGGTAAGGATATCAGGCTCAAATAACCCCACCGAAGAGATCACCATGTCAACTACCGGATCCAAAGCATCAGAAGTTGAAATCATGGGAGACAACGCCACATAATTGACATGCAGCGAGGGTGATATTGTCTGCATATAAGAACCACTTAGGGAGGTAACCCAGTCAGGGCCAATGAATGAAAGTTGATCAATAGTCACAATTCTTCCATTGTGAGGAAAAGATATCACACGAAAAAGAGTGGATACAATAGCTTTCATGGCATAGACATAATCCCGCACACGGCACTTTGTATTTTGCACGCATTATAATCCACTGAACCTCTACACTGAGCCAATCCTTTGAGTTTCTTTCACTCCTTTAGGTCACCTGACGTAAGTCACAGTATCCACTACATCATCAAGTTTTGGTCCATGTCATGTTTCTGTTGTCGTGCCTCAGTGTTCAAGGGAAGTATCTGCCTTGAGAGTCATCCATCACAAATATCTTGTCTCAATACCCGAGTCAGTCCATGTTCATTTGATCTACCAAATTACATCTCTATGTCCATTTTGTGTCGTTGATGGGGGATACATTAAGGCCCTCCTTCGAAGAGCCTATTCCTATTGACTTCAAAACATTATCCAGGAATTAGGCTTAGAAACCAGTTAGTACTTTGGGACCTGCATGCCTCAATGGCAGGCCTCCTCACATCTGACAGCAGGTTTACATCACTGACCTCTGATCGGATGATTCCACGGATGTTCGACTCCAACTCATCCATTCACATTCGTTGGAATGTACTAGGGTACCATGGTAATCATTGACATTAATGGTGATCTCCCTCGCACTTGTTAATGGTTTACATCATTGACCGATAATCAAGTGGTTTCTTCCATGTTCGACATCACAACATCTATTCACATGGTTTGATTCATACTACATTGGGATCGGTAAGAAGATCCTGGGTTGAGTGATCACTTTGATATATACTTTTCCCAGGTTGCGATGGAGTTTATTTTGAACAATGACACATATACTGTTACATATATCCACTTTGTATTGGTCATGGCTATGTCTTGTCATCTCATAGATCCATTGTGTATTCTTTGTGGCTACGATCAATTCATGTCATAAGAGTATAGATCCATAGTTTATTTTCAGTGGCTATACCTTTTTATCAATACAATTATAGATCCGCAGTGTATTTTATGGCGGCCATATCTTGCAAGTCTTGATCACCCAAGCATAGGTATGCCTTCCTTGGGTTTGAAACATGTCATAATATTTGTTGGATGTTTGTGTGCAACTTTTGTCAGGTTCTCTGCGTCTATACCTTTGCTTGAAAGTCTACAAAGAATTTCAATTATCAGATCTTGTCTTCTAACTTCATACTTTGGGGGGCAATCTACTACACATCAAAAATACTCACTTTGATAGTGTCGCAAGTGTCGTCATTGCAAGGTTCGCGAGTGTCTCTTTTTGCTCACAAGTGTCGCAATTGTTAAAGAAAGCATACTGCCATGATGCCCATGTCGTGCCTGTAAACGAAATCAAGAGGACACTTAGCACATGTAAAAGACTTGATTTGGAAGAGGAGGAAAGGTTAACTAATCTCATGAACCTTTTGCCATCTGAAAACACTCAAAAAACTAAGTTTTGAAGGAGAGCGCTCCCCTATACCTCTTCTGGGTGTGATGGCGCTCCCCCTTACACTGTTTGGGAGTGTTATAAAGCTCCTTTGGCCCTTCTGAGGGATCACTAGTGTCTTTAGGAGTGCTTGCGCTCCCCTAAACACTACTAGGGAGAACTACAGCGCTCTGATGGCCCTTTTAAGGGAGCGCTACCTATTTTAGGCAGCAGTTGAGTTTTTGAGATGAATGGGGGAAGGATCTTTTCATTCTTACAAGGTAGTTGAGCTCGAATCCCTAGTCCAGCCATGATCTTAGGGCAGATCCTCAACTGAAGGAGGAAAATCCTCACCTTCCCCAAGGATATCTGAAGTTGTTGAGCCTCTCCAAGGCTATATAAGCAAGCTTTCTCATGGTGAAAGGGGGAGTGAAAAAGGAGAATCACACCAAACTTATGATCTTATAAGTGGTGTTGGAACAGAGATATTTTGGGATCAAGATACCTATGATCTCATAGGGATAAATCGGTGAATATATCATCATTCGGATCGTGGATCGTTTGAGCAAGGTGTAGACAAGGAGGACTTGACGAAACTGTTGCAATTCATCTATGGCTGTAAGAAATGTTTTTTCTTCATTAATATAATTTGCTTGGCCTGTTTATTTCTAATTCATGTTCAATATCACATGAATTTGTCTCTTTAGTAGATATACCTATTTCGGACTAATCTTGATAGAGTAGGAAGTAGTCATACTTTGTTTGTCTACAGTGATTATCGAGGAGCGAAAGATTGGAGCTCAACTCTAAGCGTGCAGGGACAAACACCGGTAAAAGGTACTTCTTTTCTCCTTCCTCCTCACACACTAGTCCACCTAGATCTAAAAGGAAGTTAGTGACCATGATAAGCACTTTCTGTCTTAGAGTTAAGAGTCTAACTCTTTGAGGAGATCTACCTGTCCGCAGGGAGATTTTCCTTCAACACTTTCCCTAAGTTACGACCATTGAATTTGCTAGTAAGGAGGAACAAGTGACATACCTTTGTATCACTTCCTTAGGTCTCTATTTCTCCTGCTTCATTCTGGTGCTCTCGTGAGGTCAAGACCAAGACAACACAAACCAACCAAAGTGAAGATAGCAAAATGTATTCAATCGTCAACTTATGTGTATGATCAAGGAATTACACAATAAAGTAAGAATGACTTTATGGGAAAAGGACATGCCACTGTATCATATTAATTGAAAGTAGAAGATACAACCTGATCGCCTTGATGTCGCAAGCTTCCTTTCGGTGACTCTTGGTTCCAACACACACACTCGCTCTGTCCTTGCATGAAGAAGATCCAATTCCTCTTGATAGACCTACTAGAGTCTCCAAGCTTCTGTTCAAGCTGGGTTCTTCACACAATTCCTTCACCAATTATTCAATTAATCTTGCTTAACCTTTTCCATGAGAATCCTTTCAATATATAGGAGAGGGAGAGATGGTTACATGGATGAGAATGATCCCACCAAATCAGGGAAACCAGTAAAGTAACAACCATTCGAATACCAACCCATTTTCTAGAAGATTCCCTTCTAGAACCCTCGAGACTTCATCTCTTTTCCAATCTTAAAAACAAGTTCTCACCCTATGTATAGAGAAACTTGCGAGAAGTTCACACCCTAGATGAAGGTGGCCTGCAAGAATGGGTCATTCTCGTACCCTAGGCCATATGTAGCCTACGAACTCACTTTGAAAATATGTTTTCTGGAAGGAGATAAATGCCACTTTTCTCAGGAGAAAGTTATTGTTGGGAACATAAGTACACCATTTGTTAATACATCACCGAGATGACCAAAATCATGTGTAATAGAATGCCCCTCAAAGTATAAGGCCGGAATCAGTGACAGCTGAAATACTTTGTAAACTGTGTGTATGTGTCGAAAACCAGGAGCGCACCTAATCGGAAACCTGCAAACAACCAAGCATCTGTAAAATATCACACTAGTTCTGAGGTAGAAATTCCCATACTCAGATCACAGACAGATGACATCATAAACATAGGTCATGGCCACCAATCATACACCGTCGATCCATGTCATCAACATATCACATAGCCACCAAGAATACACTGTGGATCTATGCAAGAAAATTCAAATTAAGACGACATAGCCACGAGACATACAAAGTGGATCTATGTGTCAGCAAATTATACATATTCCATCGCAACCTGAATCAAAGAGATGAGATCCAGGGTCTTCAATATCGTCAGCTGAAAGTACGAATCTAACCATGTGATTACATGTGCTGAAGTCGAACATGGTAGAAACCACTTGATTACCGGTCATTGATGAAACCGTTAACAAGTGCGAGGGAAATCACCATTAATGCCAATGACTCCCAAGGTACACTAGTACAATCCATAGAATGTGAATAAGTGAGTTGAGGTCGAACATTCGACGGAATCTCCTGATCAGGGGTCCATGATGAAAACCCACTATCGAAAGCGAGGAAACCTACCATTGAGGCATGCAAGTTCCAAGGTACCAAATAATTTCTAAGTCTTGTTTCCGGATAATGAGACGGAGTCGAAGAAACAAAACTTGTCATAGGAGGGCCTTGATGTATCCCCCATCAATGACACGAAACGAGTAACAGATTTTGAAGGTGAAATAGAGTATGGTGTAAGTTGGAATGGACACAGGGAAGGTCGACACGGAGAGAATGGACAACTGCAGATGGCCGACTCAATTTCGGATGAACTTCTCTTGAACATATGAATGACACGACCAATGATTTGGCAGCATCGACTCAGAGATGACCCAGGACATGAACTTGTAGCAAATTGAATGAGAGGCAAATGGATTTCCCAAACCGGCTTCAGATAATGAATAGGGGGGGTGTCATGTTCAAGAGCGACACTTACTGTCAATAATATGAATACGAAAACACATCCCTTTCCCAAATTTTCCCCCACCATTTCTGGCTAGTACCTCTTTATTTTTACGCAAGCTTAAGGAGGATAACATATGCTTGTTGATGTAATCTCATCCTTCGGATGAGTCCTTCGGAGTATGTTTAACGAACCCTAGGAAGGAGTGGTTCGGTCCCATTACGGGTCTTTCGATGTTTGTTTAACGAGTCCAAAGATAGACAACTTGAAGGTTTTTCACGATTATAGAGTCTGGAAAAACACTCAAAAGAGAACTCTCTCAATTCATTTTTCGTAAAATAGTCTAATGAGACCAAAAAAGAGATAAATTATCGCTCAACAGATGCTTTCTTCAAATACTTTAATGAGCGTGAAAATAGCAAGATCGCTCGACAATCTTTTCATGTTTAGAGAGTTTGAAAAGAGATTAAAGAGGACTCTAGGGGGTTCCTTTTTCGTATAACCTTGTTGAGCCTGAAAAAGTAATAAAAGTGCGCTCGATTACATTCTCATGTATTTTCGAGCATGAGAACGGAAAAAGACCAAGCTCAAGGTTTTGTGCAAAAAACCATAAAAAACAACTTAAACATGCGATGAAAAAGAGAAAAAATATGTATCCCTATGTATGGACGTCGAAGTCGTTATGTCTACAATAAGTCGCACTCATAAGGGTATTAGGCATTAGGTTTAATAAATAAAACAATTATAAAAAACAACAAAAATGGTAAAAGTAAATATAAGTGGGTAAAAGTTCTTTTTACCATAGTCATTGTAACTTTGCCAAGATTTTAGCCCAAAACCCCTCTTTTGCCCTTGAATTTCGGTGMTCGATTGTGGAAGGTACGAACAATCACTTGGAGAACTGTCTCCAGCAGTGAGGTAAGCTCCTTGTCTTCTATCTTTTCATGGTTCAATTTTTAATTTTCATTGGTAAATTTTAAGTTTTTGAGCTCGTTTTAGGGCTCAAATTTGCGCTCAAGCATTCTCCCGGGCTAGCCACACGGGACCTGCGAGAATGCATGATTC
This sequence comes from Picea mariana, assembly GCA_032191745.1. Classification (NCBI taxonomy): domain Eukaryota; kingdom Viridiplantae; phylum Streptophyta; class Pinopsida; order Pinales; family Pinaceae; genus Picea; species Picea mariana. The sequence continues at coordinate 315,928 of JASDQU010736883.1, forward strand.
TCACAGGTGGCCCCAAAGGCACCTGCAAGAACCTCGCACTGTGCCAAAGGGGCACCTGCGAGAAACACAGAGTGAAAATTTTCTTTAAAGTTTGCTCAATGAAAAATGTACCAAGTCTTGAAGAGAGTTGTTGACCTTCTTCTTATGGTTCTTGTGCAGGTATTTGGCTATCACCATGGTTCTGGAATGGCATGAAAGAGAGCATGAAGAAGATGATGATATTGCTGGGAATAACCCAGGCACCATTGCTGCTTTGCGAGATTGTGGTCTCCTGAAATTCTTTCGGATCCTGGGTATGAGGGCCCAAGTCAGGTTGTTGGAGTACCTTGTTCATATGTGGGACGTGGACCAACAAGTATTCCACATAGGGGTCCACACATTTTCCTTGGATATCGAGGACGTTTATTTCTTGACAAGACTATCATGGCGTGGGTACCATGCTAGCTTGACTGGTAGCCGAGGTGGTGGGTTGCCTATGAGTGAATACTGCCATCTGTACTGTGTTCCAGAGGTGGAAAAAAGCAAAGGAAAAGTGGCTATTTGGGGGGTCTAGGATTTGAACCTTCACACTATTTTGTTCACCATTGCTCATATGGCTGGGAGAATTGCTCCACACATGGATCTCCAGAGCTACTTTCAGTTCGCCATAGAGTGTACTGAGCCTCGGGTCTTTAACTAGGCAGACGTAGTCCTTCGTAGCGTGAAGAGGCAGTTGACTAAATGCAGGAGAGGTGACCTAAAGCAATTCGGGTACAAGTCATTGTTGGTGTCCTTCTTTCTTGAGAGCATTCCCTTGCTGAGGTTGCAGGTTGAGTGGGGTTTACCAGCTCCAAAGGATTTGGGGATGCTGAGGTGGTGTGACCTCATGGCCTGGCATGCAGCTGGACCAATCATCAAATACAATGATTCTTTATTTAACTGGTTGTGACCACAGATGCTAATGGTCGATGATTATGCCTATGCTGGGTTGGACTTCCGAGGGGATCCAGACTTGGCCCTGCCTGAGGGCGCTCAGTGGGGAGATCTCGGTAAGAAGTACACATTTTTACTTTTTAAATGTTTTTGTGAATTTTATCATATGCAAATGATTTTATGTTCGTCCAAGGTCTAATTACAAAAATTATTTTTTGATGACACAAACGTGGGGCCTTATTGACCTCCAGGTACTTCTCCTATTCAGAGATGAGGAGAGGTGGCTCTAGTGCCACGATTGGACACTAGAGATTATGAGGCAGTGGAACAAAACTTAGAGGGTTTGACTGCAGACATTACAGACATGCCTCTTGGAGAGGTTCCGCGACGTTATCAGCGTCATACAATGGGTGTATCAGAGTATGTTGGCCGACTACTTCGTAGGGTTGCCCGGGCAGTCGTGTGTTACCATGAATGTCATCCATGATGTTACTTTGTAGAAGCTATGAGCTTCAGATTTTGAAATTTTGGTCCTTTGACAAAACTTTTTTGTCAAAAACTTTTTGATCGTTATATATACATACGGCTTCTACCGGCTTATCTTGTGTTGTGTGATACTTGTGATGTGATTGATTTATAAATGACCTAAATGTCTGTCTAATACATAGTTAGCCAATGCATCAGTTAATGTATTTAGACATCTAGGAATATCTTGATACTCAATATAATCAAAATAACGTTCCAAGAGGCGAATTCGCAAATATACCCTTAACAAAGTAGGACTTCGAATAGCATAGACATTACTTAGTTGTAGTACTACGAGCTGCGAATCAAGTTGCACAACCAAGTGATGAATACCAAGCGAGATAGCATCAATCAACAATTCGATAACAACGCTATACTCTGCAATATTGTCGGTCGCACGACCGAGGCATACCCCTCGTAGAGTGATAAGTTCATTTATAGGGACGTAAATTGCCCACGCAGCAGAAGCAAGGTTCTGAGTACTACGGCTAGCGCCATCAGTGAAGACAATGTGGGGTAGCGAAGACTTTGACATCTAGAAATCAAACACAACGACACATAAGGGAAGAGACCAGATAATGAAAAAACAAACTACAGTAACACACAAGAAGTATGATACAATAAAATACAAGTACTCGTGCACAGGTGATCTTATGCATAGTAATTCTTTAAGTACAACTCATTTATGGGTTCACTCAAAGGGATACTATCATAATCTACTAACTTGTAAGCTCCTTTCTCAAAAACTCATCTAACGGTATAAGGACCTCGCCACATGGCTTCGAATTTTCCAACTCCTAGCATATCTCGATCTTGTTCTTAAAGGAGAACCAGATCTCCTTCAGAGAAAACGCGAGGCTTGACATGTTTGTCGTATTGGGACTTGACACATTTCTTCTGGGCTTCTATGACTAGGGTAGCATCGCGTCGAGTTTCGTCTAATCGCATGAGATACAACGGGCATTCTTCTTTTGCAGAAGTGTTTGGTAGGAGTTCGACGGCTATTTTTAAAGAGGGTATCTCGCATTCAATCGGGAGGATGGCTTCTAGACCATAGACTAACCGGAAAGGTGTAAACCTAGTAGCGGACTTAACGGACGTCCGGTAAGCCCACAATGTTGAAAACAACATTGTGTGCCAACTTTTTTTGTGAGTCCCTATCATTCGTCAAAGCATGGTTATGAGAACTTTATTAATCGCTTTGACTTGGTCGTTGGCTTGTGGGTAATAGGGCATTGAGTTTTCATGGCAAAGACCCAACTTTTCAGTGATTTTGGACATCATGAAGTTTCTAAAGTGGCTACCATGATTAGTGATGATAGCCTGAGGAACACCAAAACGAGCTATGATGTGATTGAAAATGAATAATGTTGCGGTCTTTCTAGTATTGTCAAATGTCGGCATCGCCTCGACCCATTTCGTAAAATAATCTATGGCTACAATAATGTATCCATGCCCCCCGGCCGACTGCGGGTGACATGTCATGAAATCGATACCCCATTTCGCAAAGGGACCAACGGAGACCACAGGGTGAAGAGGAGCAGGATGTGAGCGTATCTTATGATTATAGGTCTAGCAAGCGTGGCATTTTTGGACGACGATTATGCAATCGTTAAATAAAGAAGGCCAAAAATACCCTGCTTGTAAGATCTTCTGGGTAGTAGCATACCCGGACATATGACCACCACAAGCTCCAGAATGGCAGTCATTTAAGGCTTTCTCGGCTTCGTCGAACGTGAGGCAGTGTCGAAAAATTGAGTCAATCCCTCGACGATAAAGGGTATCCCCGAGGATAATGTATTGATGGGCTTGGTAGCGTATTCGACATCAGTCAGTACTGGAAAAATTGGGCCATAAAGTCTGGGTTTGGAGATATATGATGATATCTCCATTCCAAATATCATCAGAACTAATTAGGAAAAGGGATTCATCAGGTAATGAATCAGCTGCTACATTTTCTGTTTCAGCGTAGAGAAAGTCGCATATCAACTCGGCAAACACTAAGGACTTCTTGGACTTAGCTCGTTCGAATTCCAAGTCAAACTCTTGGAGGATCACGATCCATTTGGAGTATTTTCCCCCTAGAAATTGACGCGTGAGAATGTGTTTCATAGGGTTGCAGTTAGAAATTACCGTAGTCTTGCGAGAGAGGATATAGTGCCGGAAACGTTGAACTGCTTGGACGACTTCCAAGGCCAGTTTTTCAACATGTAAATACTTGTTTTTGGTAGGCGTTATACTTCGAATCAAGTAATAGATAACATGTTCGTCATGAGAATCATCCTCTTGGACAAAAACCATAGCAATGGTGTAATCCGAGGTTGCGAGGTAGAGGAAATAATCGCGACTGTAATCAGGGGGGAAGAGAAGGCACGTGTCAGGGACAGTTTCAAAGCTTCGAAGGCTTTGTTTGCGATGGTATCCCATACAAACTCAGACCCCTTTTTGAGTAGTCGCGTAAATCCAAGAGTTATCTTGGCGTAGTTCAGGATGAAACGACAAAGAAAGTTTGCTTTCCCTTGCAAACTTTGTAACTGGCAAAGTGTAGAAGGAGGAGGGAGATTGAGAATCACCTCGACCTTTAAAGGATCTACCCTGATCCCTTGAAGTGAAACAATAAATCCTAGAAGTCGACCGGATTCTACGCAGAAAATGCATTTGTGAGGATTCAAGCGTATATGGTAAAACCGATAGCGAATGAAAATGGCCCAGAGGTGGATTGGATGATTGACTCGACGCATGGAATGATCGAGTAAGTCATCAAGATATGGTTGCACGATGTGCTTGATATCATGGAAGGCATAAGACATAGCGTGTTGAAAAGTTGCACCAATGTTCTTCAGACCAAAAGGGAGTTTCCGATAGGCTAAAGTGCCCCAAGGACAAATGAAAGTAGTTTTGTGTTGATCCTCAGGAACAATAATGATTTGATTATATCCGGAGAAAAAATCCATCAGAGAGAAGATTTCGCTTCCGGCGCAATCGTCGACAATCTGATCGATGAAGGGGGTAGGAAAGTTGTCTTTAGGACAAGCTTTGTTGATATCCCTATAATCAACGCATATGCGGATTGTGCCTTGTTTCTTGTCGATCGGGACAAGATTGGAAACCCAGTTAGTGAGAGCCATCGGGTAAATAAAGCCGGCTTTGAGAAGTTTCTCGACTTCGAGCTTAATAGCAGTCGCTTTACGTGGGTGAACTGGACGAAGACGTTGTCGGATGGGTTTAGCATATGGGTATGTCTTAATCTCATGTATCACAATGTCAGGGTCGATGCCCGGCATTTCTTCATAGCTCCAGGTGAAGATGTCACGAAATTCTTTGAAAAGTGATTTGTAGGTGACGATTTCATCAGGGGAACACGAAGCTCCGATATGGACATTTTTGACAATTCCAGGTTTGATGGATATGTCAAGGGGAATAGTGGGTGAGATATTGCTTGAGTTCCCTTTGGAAAACACATCATTTGTGGACTCAGGAACGGTTGAAATGATGACAATGGTCGATGGGGTCGAGATCTGTTGGTAGCTCTCGATGGTGTATTGTTCTAGGAAGAGGATGGAACGGTGATGTCCATCATTCCAAGGGGTGTCTTCCATGACAGACATAATCATCTCGTCCATGGGAAAAATGATGTGGAAATGATCTGGAGATAATTCACCAAGAGAGGGGGTAGAAGGGGTTTTCGATTGAATGGCCTGATAGGTGGATTCGACTGGACTTAAAGGCATTTCATTGTCGTAATGAAGATGATCATCGAGGTCAGGTACCATCCATGGGTCGTGAGACGCAGGGCTTCTGTGAATCAAGGTGGAGATCATGTTGATTAAAGCGACAGATGAGTATTGGGTGATGGAATGGGGAAAGTACCCATTAACAAAGAGTCTTTGAGAAGACCTACCCCGACATTCTTGTAACCGAGGGGGGTTTTGGTGATAAACGGTATGTTTCCAGTACGCGTATCTGAGTTAAAGAAGGCTAATTGGTTGACGGTAATGACCTTTCCTTGATGTGGGAAACATACAACATGAAAAAGAGTCGACACAACTGCATGCATGGAATCAATCCATCTACAGCCAAGCAGAAGATTGTAATCGAGAGGAGCATCATAGACTTTGACTTCGACTTGGACTATTTTTCCTTCTAGCGTGATTGGCAACAAAGGAAGGACACCGTAAGGCTTAAAACTGGAGCCATTGAAGGCTTTGAGTGTGTTATGGGATTCATTCAAAGAGGGAGAGTCGATGGCTTTCCAGCAGGTAACAGACATGACACACGTCGAGGCACCCTCGTCAATGACGGTTCTACAAATGTTTTTGTCAAAGACAATCACTTGGATTTGGAACGCGAGTTGAGGGGGTAACCTTGGAATGTGATCTTTTACGTCAAAAATTATTAAATTCGAATCCATTGGGTCGATTCCACCGATAGCTTTCAACAGTGCCTTCCATTGTGTGGGAAAACTTTGAAGGACTTCGAGGGCTGACATCACGGAAGGTGCTTGAGCCAGATCTTCAACAATGTTGTAGTTCTGGGTAGCACGAGCATGAGGATTGAAAGTTGATTTCTGAATGACGCCCTTTGGAGGAGGGTGAAGAACTGTGTCGAGGCTCGGTCGTTCGAGATGAAGAGGACCATTGGTAGGTGGAGTCGTGGGAGATGGTTGGACCACTAAAGGAGGTATAACATCAACCTTCTCTTTAGAGGGAGAATAATTTTTGGCTCGAGTGGAAAGTGCGATGTCCTTCTTCTTTGAATCGCCAGTACACATCAATACATAGGATGTAGTGGAAGGGGAAGGTTGGTCATGAATGACCAATTGGGCCTGTTGTTGAGAGGGGAAGGGTTGGGACAAAACGGCCGGAGTGGGTGGTTTTGGGGCCCCTTGAAGGAACTTAGAAACCTCGGTGCGTCGTGGAAAATTCTTCATGTAGTGATCATCACCACAGATAAGACAAGGGTATCGGGGTTTGCGCTTATCCCTATCGTCAACAGGTGGAGTTTTGGTTTTCTTTGCTTGCAAAGTATTTTTGTCCTCCTTATTCTTACCCTTTCCCTTTCTGGATTTGTTTTTACCGACTGGGGTAGATTGAACAACATTTACCTCAGAAGTCTTGTCGGTGGGAGGAGTAGGAGACAGAGCATTTTGAACATTACAAGAAGCGGGTTTGGGGTTGTTTCTCGAGGCAAAATGTGGTTGGGCATGGAAAGTGCCAATCAATCTATTGGCTGCATGAGAAGCAGCTGGAGTAGTTGAAGTGACGGAAGTGGAAGGACGAGGTGCATCAGGGAGCTAGTCGTAAAGACTACCCGTTTGTGAGTAAACGAGGTCAAGGTATTGAGCATGACTTATGGCCTGTTCTTCCATGACAAATCCACCCATGGTGATGTCATGAACAATGTCGTTCACAAATGATTTCGTGAACCACTCTGCCAGTAACTGATCGGGAAGTTTGAGTTTGATGAGATGTCGTCTCTGTCGCCACTCATGAATGTGATCGGATATATGAGTGGATTTGTTTTGTTTGAAAGAACTCAAAATCTTGGTCCTCGTTTCATAACGGATCAGTAACTGGTAGTGGGTGAGGAAAGCCATAGCTAGGGTGTTGAAGTCGGCAAAGAAACTCATGGTAATTCTATATACCACTTCGTGGCAAAACCTGTGAGAGTTCTTTGAAAAAGACATAAACGTATAGAGTCATCCATCAAGGAGTTGGATGAGCACCAGAGGTGAAAAGTCATGACATGATTTTTCAGGTCCTCTCCCACTTTGCCATCGAATTTAGGGATGTCAGATGGTAGCTTGGCTGGTATAGCAGGCCATTGGGGAGAGTGACGGATTAGATCATTTAAAATCCTTGACAGATCTGGGAGTTCCAAAGTGGCCAAGAAGGGTAACTGTCTATTCACATGCAGGTACTGGTGGCTTTGGGGAGGGAGTCCCATCGGCAAACTAGTGGGACCATAAGAAATCTGCATATAATGCGAATACCTAGGAAGATTCGATGGTTGTTGTGGAGGAAGGTAGCTCATGGGATTGTATCCTTGAACAGGGACGTGAGTTTGAGCATTCGAGCCCCAAATAAGATTGGACATACCTAAATATGGTTGGCCTATACTAGGAGGTATAACAGATGTAGCTGGAAATTGTTGCCCCCCAGTCGATTGAGGATTATGTTGTATCAAATGGTTCCAATACTGGGCCAAGGATGGAGGTATGTTTTTTCCATAGGGTGGGGTCAATGGGGGTTGTCCTCCAATCGGGGGTTGTGTTCCAATTGGGATTTGTGTTCCAATAGGAATTTTCCCTACAAGGGGGGGTTGAGTCAAACCTCCTTGGTGAAATTGTCCACCAACAGGAATCTGGTAATTTGGTGTGAACGATGGAATGGTGCCACTAGGATTAGTGTCGTCGATAGAGGATGAAAAAGGTCCTCCGAAAGGGGGTTGAGGGAGTGTCGGAATGAAGTCGGGAGGAGAGTGCCCATAAGAAGAGGGACCACCAGGAGTTTTGGATGGGGTTTGCGTAGGAGTGGGAATAGAAGCATTCAATGCATGGTATCTGGGTGGAAGCATCGGGGTGACACTGGGCGAGAGCGGTGTGCCAATGGGGGCTTGACTAGCCACGGTAATCCTGGTGTGAATACTCATAATATCCGTGTAATGGACCATTTCTAAAGGGAGGGTCAAGATGTGGTCAGCTCGCAGAGCTTCTGTACCAGGAAAATAATAAGCAGTAGTAAAAGGTATTGTGTATGGGTCAGAGGTTTTGGGGAACGCAGGTGAGACGGTGATTTCAACGCCTACTCCTGAACCAAAGAAATCCCGTTTAAAAACACCAGTAGACCAAAAAGGATCTTGGCCCTCAGGTCTTCGAAAAGGTCCAGTTGATGATCCAGAAGACAAAACAACTAAGTCTCCGAAAGAATTCACTCGCATAATACGTCTCTCAGAATCGAGGTGAAGTCGAAATTCCTCTCGAGAATTGGTAATTCGGAACCATTCTAGAGAGTCAGTTCTTTCCACTTGTGAAGTGGTGACATCTTGGACTTCGCTCTGTTGAGGAGAGCCCTCTGGTGAGCTTGTAGGTAAGGGTTGAGAACCTTCCATATTTCTGGAGGTAAGCCCTACATTCTACATGAACGACGTGGAGGGTCTATTATGAATGAGTTACAAACTTACGAAGAAAATCATGTGGTCAACTTGGGTAAACAAACAGCATGTGCTAGTAAACAAAATCTAGGAAACAACACCATCAAACAAGACCTCCTAATTCCGAAGTCACTAGTTGGTGATGAAATCCAACGTCGCAACAACGAGACGAGAAGGGGCTGGGCTAGGGTGGAAAAGTTACGTTGATGACCTTCTTAATGGACTTACACCCTAGTGCAAGCTCCCACGCATAATCGTGGGTATACCCTCCAAGGAGCCCGAGTGAGTTTGGCCAATATTGATTCCAGGTACCATGAAGACTTTCCCCTTCATAGTCACCTCATGTAAGACCCTAAGAATATAGGCCACTAAGGTTACCACCGACAATAATAAATCCTAGGGGGACAGTTGACAGTCTGATCCACACGCAAGGGTAGGGTATCTAGCCCAAAATCAACTCGAGAGGCTTCCACTTAGCATTGTGGGTATACCTCCAAGTGACCCCCGTAATACGTTCAATCTCTACACCGATATCAACGAAGCAAGGTGAGTAACTCTATCAATATCAATGTGACCTCAGGTTTGACCCTTGTGTGAGAAGGGCTTCCCAGGACAAAATGTTGTAAATGAAATTTGGCACTCCTTAACGCAAGATGCTATTGTGTTTTTTGTGCTTTGGAGAGTGTATCTCTCTGCCTATTCCAAAGCGCTATCCTAGCTAATTGTTGGTGTAATAGAGTCCTAGAAAAGAGCTACTAGTTAAATTTTAAAATTGCGCAATATTATTAAGCGTTGTTGTTACTCAAAGGAAACGGAGATGAAACCGATGTTGTGTGAGACTCTAACCCAGCAATGCATAGATAGGAATGAAATATATCAATTTTCGTTCAATGAATCCTATGTACGGGAGGGAAAGAGAAGTGTTCTAGAACAATCTTGAACTACGATATCCAATCTTCTTTAAAATGCAATCTTCAACGAATCACGTAACAATGACAATTCTCTATTTGTTCTATTTCAACAATTGATTTCCAATATTTTCAAAATGAAATTGCTTTTAAAAATAAAAATATTTTTTACTTTTCAAAAATATCCACACCGTGTTGGTGAAAGTAAGGAAAACCAATAACTAATGAAAAACCACAAACAAAACCCAAACCAATCTTTCAATGAAGAAAAAAATGACAAGCAGACAAGACTAGTCTTTTCAATTGCATGAGAACAATGATTTTCCAAATAATGAGCAAATGAGAAAGACAAACAATCCCAACTTTCAAACCGATCACCGACTCCTAACCAAATAAGTACTCAGATTACAGGATCAGAGATTATATCCTTGTTAAGAAAAGTCAAGAGATGAGAGTTGAGAAAAAGACGGACAAGAAGAGCCTTTGATTTCTGAAGACTGATCGTGCACAAAATATGAATTCAAGAAACAATCAACTAGTGGCCTAAGAAGTTCTTATTAGACACCTATACAGATCTGGGCATCTGAGCATACAAAAGCCTTAAATCCAAAAAAATTAAAAAAAGGATTTGCAGGCTATCAGTAATGTACAGTGCGAGAATGGAGCATTCTCGTAGGCTGGCTTCAAGAAGGGTGCGAGAACATCTCACTGGGCTGAAAGACGGAGTGCGAACTCAAGGGGTTCTCGCAGGCCACAGAGGGGTTCAGTGCGAGAAGGCCTGAAACTAGGCAAAATTTTGGAAAAAGACAAAAATTTTGAAGGGACTTCTAGACCCAGAGAGTCTGTCAGGGTTTCCTGAAGACTCAGAGATTGATAGCAAAGAATAAAGGTAAGGCAACAACAAATGGCCAAGGAAAAACACCAAAAACCACTAAAAAATGGGTTGCATCCCCAGTGGAGTCGCCAATTTTGTTATCGGACTAATTGATAGGTGCGGACACTAATAGATCTCCCTAGAACCACCTAGATCTAGAACAAAACAAGACAGGACATGACTCTTTCCCTAAGTTACGACCATTGAATTAGCTAGTAAGGAGGAACAAGTGACATACCTTTGTATCACTTCCTTAGGTCTCTGTTGCTCCCGCTTCGCTCCAGTGCTCTCGTGAGGTCAAGACCAAGACAACACAAACCAACCAAAGTGAAGATAGCAACATGTATTCAATCGTCAACTTATGTGTATGATCAAGGAATTACAAAATAAAGTAAGAATGACTTTATGGGAAAAGGACATGTTGTTGTATCATATTAATTGAAAGTAGAAGATACAACCCGTTTGCCTTAATGTCGCAAGCTTCCTTTCGGTGACTCTTGGTTCCAACACACACACTCGCTCTGTCCTTGCATGAAGAAGATCCAATTCCTCTTGATAGACCTACTAGAGTCTCCAAGCTTCTGTTCAAGTTGGGTTCTTCACACAATTCCTTCACCAATTCTTCAATTAATCTTGCTTAACCTTTTCCATGAGAATCCTTTCAATATATAGAAGAGGGAGAGATGTTTACATGGATGAGAATGATCCCACCAAATCAGGGAAATCAGTAAAATGACAACCATTCGAATGCCAACCCATTTTCTAGAAGATTCCCTTCTAGAACCCTCGAGACTTCATCTCTTTTCCAAGCTTAAAAACAAGTTTGCACCCTATTTATAGAGCAACCTGCGAGAATTTCGCACCCTAGATGAAGGTGGCCTACGAGAATGGGTCATTCTCGCACCCTAGGCCATATGTAGCTTGTGAACTCACTTTGAAAATATGTTTTCTGGAAGGAGATTAATGCCACTTTTCTCAGGAGAAAGTTCTTGTTAGGAACCTGAGTACACCATTTGTTAATACATCACCGAGATGACCAAAATCATGTGTAACATGTATTGATATTAATTAAGCATAAAATTAACCACAGAGATATTGAATATCTCCCCAGTATGGTCGCCAAATAAATGTTGAGGAAAAGATATGAAATGATCTTACTAAAGCATTTTCAGATTCTTCTTGGCTAAATCAAAATAGACGGGAATGTCATCCTATGCTTATAGCCATCAAAAATAATATCCTAACTCACAAGTATTGATTACAAGTGCTTAGGATAGTCTTTTTATGAATAAAAGCTTGCTGAAAAATTCATTAGTTATATAATTTTCTGAATATAACAGTTGTTGAAATAAATGTAGAGACAGAAGTAAAAAATCCAAGATGATAATCAATATAGATGAGACATAAATCAATCCTTTATTTCATTCCAATTCATCAAAGAGTCATTCTCTTTACAAAATTTTGTGAAGAAGTTTGGACGAAAGTTAAACTTAGACGTCCCCGATGAAAGATACAAAAGGACCCCTGATAGAAAATCAAAAACTGAACTCTAAAAGTTGGATCATCTTTCCACATATTGCTTCCCACTCGACTCTTCACAATAGCCTTTGTCAGTCATGAAAACCAATTCACAAACAGATAAGTCTACACAGACTATCAAAGATAGATCAACACCTCTGAAAAACAAGTGTCTAAATGATGTAATTCAACCTTGAATCTTGTTGTCTACAATAAGACCCTGCTATCATAAAAAATAATTAGGCTTATGATGAATAAAGGAATGAATGAAAATTGAACTATCTCAACACAAACTCAAAGAGAAAACCTTGGTATGCTTCTCATTCTATCCTCCTATGTTCCTCCCTTTCTTTTTGCCTTTAAGAAATTAGAATTGGTTGAAGTAGTTGAACTACTTCATTAGTTAAGTTAACTAAAATCTCAACCAACTTTTTAATTAGGGGGAAAAGTAATAAATCATAATAAGGGTTTTTAAATAAATATTAACTAGGAGGTGGGACCCCTTGTGACTCCCTTTAGCTTTTCACAATCATAACACAACTTGTTAAACAAAACATCCCTCCTTGTGACTCCCATCATCACATTCATATTTGACAATTTGTCCAATGATTTTTGAAATTATTTTCAAAATATATTACTCATATATCCAAAAAATATAGCATGTTGTCCAAAAAATTTAAAGTCAACTGTCATCAACAATAAATAAAATAAAAGTTAAAATCCATATTTTCCACTCTGAGATGCAATCTTTCCCTTGTTGTTGTTGTCACCTTTTGATCTCTCTGAATTTTCCTTTGGTTGTGTTGATCCTTTAGGCCTAATCTCTTTGATCACATGAGAACAATCATCCCTCAAATGCATCTGGGAGGACATGGATTTATCAGAGCCATTGGAGGGTGAGGAAGGGGCAGCAGTGACTTTTCCTTTGTCAGGAGCATGTTGGACCTCAGTTTTCAACCTTTTGCTAGCATGGGAAGACTGAAATGGTGAGTGGAAAGGGGTGGCTTGAACAATCTGATTGATAGGCGACGTAGCAGGTAAAGAAAAATTAGGCTAGCCATGATGTTGGGAGACTGCCGGGTGGACAATCTCTTGCCATCCGTCATTTTCGGGAACCTCGGGTTGCAATGAGACATGAGGGGGCACGAGAATACCAGGGGCCTGTGGATATTGGAAGGGATGCCTTTCAGGCCTAGGTTAGACCACTCCTTTCCCAATCCAATTGAAAATTCAGCCTGAAATAGTTGGCCTAACTTCTGTGAGTCGGCATCAAAGTGAATGGAGAATCTAGGCCTTCTAGGGCCCTAGTTCCAATTACCTCTTCCTCAATTATCTCTACCATGGCTACCTCGGCTAAAAAATCTCATTCTTGCATGCATGATTCATTATAAAATAGTTCTTTTAACAACCATACCTGACAACTCCTTAAAAATATGAAATAAATCTTGGCTCAGCAACATATCAGACTCATGCAATCCAATCCATACAAATTGCTTAACTGTTGTCAGTGAGCAAGGGGTGAACAAAAGGTTTTGGGATATGCGAGGAGTTTGTATTGAGAAAAAAAAATGTTAAAATGAAGGGGAAACGAATCATGGTTACTGCTCACTGACAACACATAGTCAATTGTAATGTAAACCAAGGAACATGTCATTGTAATCCATCCAAGAAACTACAATTTCAAACTGTCACAATACAGAATTTTCTTAACTATAATTAAATTTTAGGAATAGGGAGTGAAAAATGGATATGGGAAAGCGAGAGGTTTGTAATTATCGAAAAGTGAAATAATGGTAGGGAAAGAGAGTGGATATTGTTCATAAAATTAATTAAGTAATCCATAAAACCATTCTATATCAAACGCAAAAGATCCAACACCAACCAAATAATCATTGTGCTCAATTAAACAACTATTGTGTATAATTCAATCAATTTTGTGTATTAACTTTCTCAGTGTTTGCAATTAAACCATTAACACAATGTCATCAAAACAAGACAATATGCCTTCTACAACAACCTGTAGAAGAGTTTTGTCTCTTCTCATTTGTCCACTTAATGTCTTAAAACAATTCCCAATTGAACACATAGTCACTTATTTCCACAATGTTCAACATCAACACATCAACCACTGTCCATGGATTATTTCCTTAATCAAACACAGACACAAAAGCATGCCAGATTTCATACTTTAATTTCATTTAATAATTAAATTGTAATGAGACCATATTGTCACAGAACCTGTGCCTATCCTTGCTACGATGCATGGTATTCATCAACATGCATAGTGGACAGTCAAACCAAATCATCAATATTTTAATTTCCAAATATCCTAACTAAACATATAGTAGCAGCAATCACCATTTCAACTCATACGATGTTGTGGGATACACGGACCATTCAACAAAATGCAAGAGCATTTATGTGATTGTACAGGTCTAATTACTCTGAATCTAAACATCAACGATAATGAGCTATCAATCCAATACAATGAGGCAACAACAATATGCCCAACCCCATTTCTCAAATCGATCAAATTGCAACAAAACCATATTATTTAAGAACCTGTGACCATCTCTGATGGTGCAATCAAACAATATCCATAGCATATATAGTGGATAGCCACACCACAATTATCATGATTGCAATACTCCCATTTGGAAATTTAAAACACACAGTCATAGCAACCATCAACTCAACCTAACATGTTGTAGGAACACCACACATACCAACGCATCATACACGAAGCATCGCTAAGATTTAATCAATTATAAACTAGTGTTGGGTTAACAATTCAATAATTACAATGTAAAAGACAGCCACTGTGTATTCAATCACATTTCTCCAATCAACCAATTAACCATGCTGAGCTATTGATTCAACTGTCATAATAGCTAATGGAGTGGCTAAATACCAATAACCAAAACACTATCAACATAATCAACAGAGATGAGACAACAATAGAACATCATCGTCGATACACCGCTAACTCATAATAATCAACAATATACCCGAAAGGACATAACGGGCTCCATTTATCAAAATTTGGGCTTTGAGTAATCAAGGGTTCACTCTGTGGACCAACATAGTGGAACTGGAGTCGACCCCCAACAGTGGGTGAGAGCCTCTAAGACCATATGGTGGACACGCAGGGTATACCACCAACAACTTCACAGACAGGGTGATAGTTCACGAGATTTGAGAGACTATGAATAGAGGAGAAAAGGATTCATTTTGGTCTGTAATAACACTGAGAACACGCAGGGTATAACCCTCGTGGTTTTCCTAATCAACCCGAAGAATGTTGAGATAAAACAGAGTCAACAAATATGCTGAGCTATTGATTCAACTGTCATAATAGCTAATGGAGTGGCTAAATACCAATAACCAAAACACTATCAACATAATCAACAGAGATGAGACAACAATAGAACATCATCGTCGATACACCGCTAACTCATAATAATCAACAATATACCCGAAAGGACATAACGGGCTCCATTTATCAAAATTTGGGCTTTGAGTAATCAAGGGTTCACTCTGTGGACCAACATAGTGGAACTGGAGTCGACCCCCAACAGTGGGTGAGAGCCTCTAAGACCATATGGTGGACACGCAGGGTATACCACCAACAACTTCACAGACAGGGTGATAGTTCACGAGATTTGAGAGACTATGAATAGAGGAGAAAAGGATTCATTTTGGTCTGTAATAACACTGAGAACACGCAGGGTATAACCCTCGTGGTTTTCCTAATCAACCCGAAGAATGTTGAGATAAAACAGAGTCAACAAATAGCAATCAACCTTAAGCAAGCCCCTTGGCATAATAACCATCATAACCCACTGTGCAAACATCCGTAGCATGAACAACCCCATACCCAGGTGAAACGATACGCAGTGACACAAGGTGGTTCAAACCCATCAACCCCATAATCAACAAAACAATTGGGTATGGTGACAAGAAAAGTGTGGAGACATCCAGTCAATCTGAAACCCTTCAACCAAAACCAATAAGGATGACATAGAGCCTTCATGGCTTCTAGCACTCAGAATGATAAATGAAACTGTGACTTCAACCACACAAACCATTCATTCTAGAGAAATATCGCAGTCTTAAGAAAAGAACAGACCCATACATCACCAAGCCAATATCTATTTCATAACCAGAGCAGGTTCATGGATGGAGAAAAAGACATACATGTAACCAAAATCCTTAAAACCGTGAGCTTGGTCGAGTGGTTCTTCCCTTGCATGAAAATCGGAGCTTAACCACAGAAAAACACAATTGAACAATATCCAAGCTAGGGTGACGGCTAGTGAAAGGGGTATGGAGTGACGTGCAGTAAATGCACGTCGCCTCCATCCTCCATTCATTCAATTCCTTAGTAAACGCCATCCAGCCTTCCATTAATCCGCTTAATTAATCTATGCATCGAACTCAACATCCATCACTTTTCAAATGCGCCACCCATATCACCCTTCACCATTTCCAACTATACCATAATGCATATCCACCATGTTTTCATATAACTCAATAAATCATATAGCCACTAACTTTGTTAGCTAGGACTAACAACAATCCCTTTAAATTCATTTGCATATAATGTATCATAGCATAGCATAGTGTAGGATAACCATTTTCCCATTGGATTTGTTCCATATTTCTTTTATCTTTTGTCATGACTAACATGTGTTTTGTGCAAGTGCAACATGTAACCGATCATGGTGATAACAGTGGATATAATCCATTCACACAATATGGAATTTAGAGCTTATAGCAATTAGAAACAACACATAATAGGCATTATCCATTTCAATAAAACCAAGATTTCATCAATCATGTAGAAACTTGTAAGTAGTGTCGAACAACAGCATAAACATGAAATAAGAATTAGAACTTATCTCCCAATCTACAATGGGGTCCCACCTACTAGTATTGTATATCCCGTTAGCTTATAATAATAGGCTTTAGCAATACTTTGCGGGAAAAATATTCATTGTGATTTTTATCATCAACAAACTGGCGACTCCACAAGGAAAAAAAAATTCAACAGATTTAGAACTCAGAACACATGGTTTCACAGACTAACAACAACAAGTCAAGAATATATAACCACGAATATTATGCAACAGGGGGAAGTGAGTGGATTTAATGGAAAAATGACCGGGAATTTGGGAATAACTCATGAAAAATGTTAAGTATGAGGGGTTTTACCACTGTATGCACAATCATTCAACCGGAATCTACTCTTTTATTTCAATGAGAAAAATTATGTACTTGCTCTTTTAAATTCTCAAATGGATGCAGAAATGGAAAGCAAAAGTAGGAGATAACCAATTTCCTTGAAAGATAGCAATGAGGGTAGACAACAAATTCATGTGCTTTCAGGGGAACATCGTAAAAGTTGTGTAAGCTTGATTTTTATTGACTAACAATATCTTGCAGGAATGTCACTGTGGAAGAACGGATCCAACATCTTATTCTTGACCAGAATCAACTTAAAGATGAAAAAGCAATAAAAATCATAACAGAACTAAAATTGCAGAATTTAAAACATCATAAATAAAATGACAGAAAAGTAAAGACAGTATGAAATTTTCAAAATCGAAAAGTAGAAATCAAACTACTGTAATGCCGAAATGAAAAATAGTGATACAAAAGAAAGCAGAGCTAGACTACTAATATACAGAAAACCCAAACAACATTAGAACTTTTCAAGTCGGTTCCAACTAATCTTTCAAGTGAGAACCGTTAGTGTTGTAGGATAATAATCGCTCCCGTAATTTTTTAGAATGCAAGAGTTAGTACTCAGGAAAAAAGCGATCTTGAGAGGACCCAAACATAACACTTGAAACTCCGACGTAACTAACATCCCTTTAACGTATATAATTACATCATCAAGATAGATATGAATACTGATCAATTCAGCAAGAGTTATTTTTATAGGTCTTTTAAAAGTGGTACTTGCATCAGAAAGCATACGTTCATAATTCATGGTACCCCAATCAGTGACAAGGTTGGTTTTTTAAGCATTTGCCCCCTTTACCTCAATTTGATTGTAACTGAAAAAGGACATTAAGTAAGGGCATCATCTGTGACCCTGTGACCTTCTGCAAGATCATTTCTATGTTAGGGAGAGGAGAAAATCCTTTCATAATAGTTCACTTAACTCCGTGTAAATCAACACAAAACCTTATATGTTCAGTGGCTTTCCAGACAGGGACCAAATTTGAAACCCATTCAGAACACTTTACTGGAAGGATGATACCATCCTTCAATATTTTTCCCAATCCTTTTCGAATAATCATGTTGGCCCTTGACCAAGTTTGGAGGATTCTTGGTCATGTTCGACCTATTTTTGGGACTTCGAAAGGCTGTCAAAGGC
Source organism: Picea mariana (assembly GCA_032191745.1). Lineage (NCBI taxonomy): Eukaryota > Viridiplantae > Streptophyta > Pinopsida > Pinales > Pinaceae > Picea > Picea mariana. Next base: position 334,202 of record JASDQU010736883.1, read on the forward strand.
GGAGCGCAAGACGAAGCGGAGATCGCGAGATCTCAACCCCTTTTTAGGGAATTTTGGGTTTTGGAGCTATGTAATGGGTATGGGAATGTCGGCCCATGGGTTTACCCATGCTTAGGCCTATTTTGTAATGTATAAATAGAATACTAGGTGATGTAAGTAGTGACCGATGGTTGAGTGATAGTATTGGTTATGTGCAAGAAGACGTGATTAAGACTTACAGAGCTAAGTGCAAGTCATCTGTAGTGCTTTGTGCACAGACTGTGTAAGGCTCTGTGCCTAGAACTACTTGGGGAAGGAGGATCTGGCAAAGTGCGTGAAAATCTCATGTCCTATGTGTAGTAGTGTTCTGATGCTTTGTGCCTGTAAGATGCTTGACAGAAGATAATAAAGAGAAGAAGAGTTGTTGGACATAGCCCCAGGGTGGGGGTTAACCACGTATATCTTGTGTTATGGTTGCTTTGTGCAATTTATTGATCTGTTTATGTGTTTACTTGTTTAGATGCTTTGATATAGATGAATGATAGATAGATTTGTTGATGTTACGTGCTTAATAATATTGATGAATGCTAGATCTGATCTATGTGGATGTGCTTAGTGCTTGAACATACTAGATCTGGTTGAATACTTTGATGCTCTGTAATTAGGGTCTTGTCTGTGAAGTAGATACTGGTTTAATACTGATGAATTGTAATTGCTAAGTGCTTTGATAAGGCATTATAATCACATATTTGTGTCCCGGCTAAGGTTGCAAACATCTAAGTCCTACAACCACCCCTGCTTCTACCTCGAGTGAGACTTCATCTGCTTCGCAGATGTTTCCAAAAGGGCCAGTAGTTAGGGTTTTGTCGGTGCATTGTTGTAACGTTGAACCCTGGGTCTGCCCCTGTGCTAACAAATGGTTCCGTTATCGGGACCTGAAACTGTGATTGTTGGGAACTGAGGAAGAAGAATCTCTGTGTGAATATCTGAACTGAAACTATGATTGTTGGGAACTGAGGAAAAGAAAGAAAGCTATGTGTGTAGATCTGTTGCTTGACTTGTGAAGCTCTGTGCTAAGGAAGGAGGAAGATCTAAAGAAAAGAGGTAAGATCTGAATGATTTTGTACTCTGATAGATGTAAGAATAGTGAAAAGTTTTATATCTGGAAGCTTTTTACTCTGCCGAAAGTAAGATAAGTGGAAATTTTTGTTTCAAGAATATGGATCTAGGTATGTTTGATAAATTTTGTCCTAGCCTGAAAACTAGGGCACAGCTAGAAGAAAGAAGATTTGATATGAGTAGATCTGATAAGAATAGTGAAAGATATGTTATACCTATGCATAGAAAGAATGTTTGGACTAACCAATGGATGCAGGATCCTAGAAAGACTTTTTTGCAGGTTAGCTACTATGATCCTAGTGTGCAGTACAGGAAAAGATGGGGATCATTTAAAAGAAAACGAGGATTAACCCTTTGTTACAGTTGCAGAAGACCGGGACTTCTGGCTAAGGAATGTCCTGGTAGAAGATCTAGTTGTCTTTGTTGTAAAGCTATGGACCATGAAGTTTTAGATTTCCCTAGAATGATAGCTAAGCTTGAAAAAATGAATATGAGATAATAAGACCATGAGAAAGGTCAAGCAACTAAGACCATGGCAGAAACCTCGAAAGAATCAGAGACTATATTGTTGCAAATGAAAGAAACCCTGAATGACCACCGAAATATCAACTTATCGGAGATATTCAAAGAAAAAGAGTGCATAGAAGAAACAATAGGAGAATTCGACATTGATTGTGTTCTGGATGAAGAAACACAGGCGAATATTATGACAGAAAGAACTTGGAAAACTTTAGGAAATCCTGTTATGATTCCTTCATTAGGGGGAATAGAATTATTTAGAGGAAAGTTGATAACCCTATGTGGAAGACATACCCAGATATCTATGAGTGCTCATGGAACTTCGACAAAAGAAGATTTTGAAGTTGTTAAATTTATTGAGAACAACGCCCCATTTGCTATGTTACTAGGAAAACCTTGGATTGAAAGGGATCAAGCCAGGAGGAAAGAAGAAGAAGTCTTAGAGAATAAAAAGCAAGAATTAAAATATTTCATGACTAGGAGGATCGCACACTTGATTGAAGAACAGGAGAATAGATCGAAGCTATTTAGAACCAAAAACTTGGATATCAAACTTGAAAGAACACAAGAAGACTCACATAAGACTGAAGCACCTACCCCAGATAAAGAAGAAGTATTGCCCTTGAATCCTAGGAAAGAATCTCAACAACATGAAGTTACTATGCCAAGAGGATATAAGAATGAGAATGGAAAGAGGAATACCGAGACGAAGCTCACTGGAAAGCGGGCTAGAAAATTAAGTAAGAAGAGATCAAAGATCAAAAAGTTACATAAGGTTCCAGAGGGAACTTCGCAGAAGGAAAATTTACAAAACTTGAACTTCGTCGGGTTATCAGAACAGTGTCACATGGCACTTTTCCATGGCGAAGCAATATAGTCATTGGAAACATTATAACCGTTAGACTGATACCCCGAATGGGTAGAATGCCATTTGTGGTCAGAAATCCCACCATCAAACCATTGGGACCGTGCCGTAACGGACCGAACTAAATTAATGAAGGTCTCTTATCCATTGGAGAGATTTGTTAGGTTGTTGTCTACTTATTCTGTCGATCCTTGCATTGAGAACACTTTTTCCAACAGTGATTATCTGAGCCCACATATCATTTGATTTCACACATTGATCATCACGTTATCACCATCCATCCTGTTGCATTGAGTAGTTATTATTAAAACCCATGATATTCATGTTCGCAAATATTGAACAAGCAACGAATGTGTATTGATGGTTGTTGTCATTGATGGCAACAGCGGAGCTGGTAGGATAAGAAGGATAAAACCCTTTAAGGATTAGAGGAGAATAAGCTCAGGAGGTATAGCACTCTTTTACGGGCAAGGAGCACAGGAAAGAGACTGAGAGTCGTCGGATCTCATTCGGAAATCTCGACAGCTGTTGGATCAGGCGAAGCTGCGCAAATGTTAAGTGCAGGAGTTGGCGTACAGAAGAGAAGGAAGACAGAGATCCACAACCACAGGATCTCATTCAAATTTCCCAAAAGAACGAGGGCCGTCAGATCAGACAGAAGCTGCGAGGGAGATATTCCATCAGGAAAAGCCAAGGTGAAATCCCGATTGAATCTGGACCGTCAAATCCAGAAAGGATCAGGACCGTTGATCACAGCTCTGTACGGATCGGGGTTCGGGACTTTGAAATGTCCAAATCACTCGTCAATGAAAACCCCGAAATCGCGAAACGCGATATTGCGATTCAATCGCAACCGTT
>JASDQU010736884.1:18743-58627 GCA_032191745.1 Picea mariana
CATACAATATGGCCCAACGGTTTTCCTTGAGTCACATTGAACAATCATTTCTTCGAATTCGGAGAGACACCCTATAATCTACATCTTTCAAAAACCTTTCTCAAATAATGGATATGATCATCCCTTTTCATTTAATGAACCTTCAATTCATATTGATAGTTTTCCATAAAATTTCCTATCAACCTGCTGAATGCATGATCCATGGCCCTATGGAATGTGGCTCCAACGTTCTTCAAACCAAAGGGCATTCTAGCATAAGAATATGTCTCCCAAGGTGTGATAAATGTTGTCTTTTCTCTATCTTCCTCAACCACCAAAACCTGGTAATATCTAGAAAAAACCATCCAACATGGACATGCAGGTCGATCTAGTAACTTGCTAGAGAAGGAACTCCATATTAGGCAAAAGAAAGTTATCCTTTATGCTTTCTTTGTTAAGGTCTCTGAAGTCAACACACATATGGATTTCCCCAGTATTTTATCTTACAATCATAAGATTTGAAAGCTAGTCTGAGTGTCTAATGGGATAAATTATGCCTGCCTTCTTCAATTTCTCCAATTCAATCTTTACCAGAGGTTTCAACTTGGGATTCATAATCATTATTTCTTGCTTCACTGGCTTTGCTCCTTCCTATTAGTGCTTATTCTTGCAAGGGGATGTTTTTCCTTTGAAGTTGGCCATTGGGTGACCAAATGAGAGAAAAGGGGTTTAAAAAACCCACCATATGCATTTTTATCAAAATTCCAGGTGCGATTATGCAAAGGCGCATAGATACATGGTCGAAGAAAATCCATCAAGCACAGGCTCAATCTCAGCCATTGGATCCATCAGATAAATTAGACTGCCGACCATCGGACGATCGATATTATAGAGTTGCACAAATTTTAGCATCAGACTAAGGCCCAAAATTGTGATATTTGGGTTGTTCATTTCATAGGGACATGTGGTGCACGATCAACATAGTCACAATTTTGTGAATCGGTAGGTCAAGATTGGATCACATCAGAGACTCCTGAAACACGAAATCGAGAAAAGATCGCAGTCGTTGATCAAACAAAAAAGATGGACCATTGGATCATCTTTTTGTGATTTTGTGAGTCGGGAAAGTAAGAAGGTAGAGTCTTGAAGAATCACAAAATGCAAAGTCATGAAATGATCAGAGCCTTCCAACTAGGGGGCATGTGGCAGTAGATAATGTGAAATCATGATTTTGCATATCGGAGGTTTGAGCATGGAGCACAGGGCAAACACTCGACACACTAAATCGCGAATTGCTCAAACTTTGGGCCCATGATCATATCTCACGGCCCTATGGTGTGCTGGTCCGGAAAGAAGATTATCACATGTCGTGTAGAGCTAGTGACATGGGGTCTTCGGGGAAGAAATATTGGCCATCAATTTTAGAGCAGATCTGATCGTCGATTTGGATGGGCCATTTTTGCGATTTTGGGCATCGGGATTTTTGAAATCAAGGGGAGTGAAAACTCTAGAAATACGAAGACCCAAAATTTTATAGGGGATAAGCGCAGGTTCATGGCCCGAGGTCATGTGGAAACGATGGATAAGAGTTGTGACAAGGGCCGAAAGTGCCTGTTTTGATTGCAGAAGGACAACAATAGGGCTCAAGGCGTCGAGATTAACTCAGCAAAGTCATGGGCACCACCTAGAGCATGCATGGATGTTAAGGCTCATCTCGATCCCAATGAAGACAATTGATTAAAGTGGGGGATGGTGGTTGAAACCTCATTTCATCACATAAATGAAAAGCATGAAAGGATGGTCATGGAGGCTATTTGATAGGCCAAAACTCCTCTGTAAATGGGTTTTCCTGCAAAGCCCATATTGTTTTAATTTCGCATATAATAGAGGAAAACAAGTGAAGTCTGACAACAGAAGGAGGAGATGCAAAGATTTGAATGCAATGTTTTGTTCGTGTCCCTGGGGGCTGTTACTAGGTCTGAGTATATATACTCAGTTTTTATATTTTGTAAGTGTCAATGGTTGAGCTAGGCTCCCGTATTGTAAAGTTTTGAGGAAGCACTGGTTCCTCTGTTTATGCATATGTATTTGAGACTTCTTATTTAATGAAAGTCAACTTCTTTCTGTATCTCTATAAACAGCTGTGTTAAAACACTTAGAATTGGAGTATCTAGTTGAGGGTAGTTATGTTGTTGTGATGTAGGTTTGATCACTGCAATATATTCACTAGTTTTAATCAGTTTCCAGTGTTATCTTTTCCCTCTTACACTAAGTAGCTTGGAATTGGAGGATCCAATCGAGTTGTTACAGTAGTATTGTGATGTAGGTTTGATCATCATGCTGTTATAATTGTGTCGTTTAGGCATATCTTAGTGTCTGAAACTTTGGGTCCAAGAGGATCTTGTTCTTAAAGATTTTCTTCCTTAGGCTGCTAGAAGACCGGATGTCCATAGCAGACTCTTACATTTTATCACCAAGTCTTCCCTCTGCTCATTTTAAACTCAACTTCCTGACTGGAGTTAGATCAAGACCTCACTTGCTTATGCTTTTCCTGGTCTGGGATTCTGAGTTAAAGCAATATTATCTTGGGTCTGTCTGTGCCCATTTGATCACCCTTATTCATTCATTGTGACATATAAAATTGATGGGTATCAGGCTTACCTCTGCTGCAATCCAGAGGTGACTTTTGGTGCTAACATTTTTGGCGCCATTGTAGGGGACAAAATTGAAGATTTTCTCCGGGTAGAACGACAACGTTTACTAGTTTTGAAGGTGCATCAAAACTTAGTACTTAAAATATTGCAACTTTTCACTTGACGACTCCACTGTTTAAGTTGTGGCTACATTTAGCACACCTGAAAGCTGACCCATAAGATCTTTCTCGAGAAGGTTTTCAGCAACTTCTTTCTCAGCTTGAGAAGTTCTCTGGGGGAACGACAACGTTAGGATCTGGCCTTTGATGGTGAAAAAAGACTAGGCACGTTCAAAGTTTCACATCATTCACCTGGTGACTCCATGATTGAAGGATCGATCGATGACTCCACTGGTTCGAAATGGAAAAAATCCTGGCTCGAAGGTTTGCTCCTTTAAATTTTTTGGTTGTTCCTAGTTTTCCTAATGTTGTCCCTACTGTGGATGAATGGGGTGATTATTTTCCCATATTTAGAGGGCATGTAGAGGACAACCCTGCTCAACATCTCTGTGAGTTTCATGAAATCATGCATCAATGGGATATACATCACGAGGATGTATTATTAAAAATGTTCATGTTCTCATTAGCAAGGGATGCTCATGAATGGTATCATTCTTTACCCCCTGCTAGCATATCTTCCCTGAGAGAGTTTCATGCAGCCTTCATTAGGCATTGTTAAAGGCATTATTCCTCTGAGTTAATCTGTCATAATTGTTGTGATAAATATGAAGGCCATGATCAAGATGTGGCTGTGTCTTATGAAAGTTGTGAGGATGAGGACCATGAAGAGGAGGATTCTTTGGGCAAGTTGAAAAAGCTGGTAGAATATCTCTTTGTAGAGATAGAAAAGTTGAAGGCAGATCATGAGTGCTGCCTTTTTGAAGAAAATACAGAGGATTTTCTAGTTCTTGAAGTTGTTGTTCTTGCATCCCTACTGATGAGGGTAGTATTCAAGATTCCATGGTGGTAGAGACATTAGTTTCTGTCCCTCATAAGCTTGATGTCACTGTTTTAAAGGAATGAGCCATTGTGGAGGAGGATTATTCTCTTTTTCTTCATGAGATTTCCCATGATGTGTTCACATATGGGACTAAAAGGAAGGATCGAGAGATCGTTCCACTTTGGCCTGTTGTACCTAGCTTTGAGGATTATTTAGATGAAGAGCATCAAAGCTCCACATCACAGTTCACTGACCAGAGAAGCGACCAACCTGTATATGACAGATATGAATCAAGTTCTGAGCTAGATGTGTAGGATTTCCAGGAACAGACTGTTGGGCCTTATCCTTTGCTCATTAAGTAAGATTATCTTTAGGAAATCATCCCTCTTGGACCTACCGAAGACACTAAGAAACAAGATGAAGAGAAAAGTTTTCCCATGGGTCATGTTTATGATGATTATGAGTCTGACCCTTGGGAGAGCTAAGAAGAAGAACCAGAAGAACGAGAGGAGCAATAGAAAGAGCAATTTATCTCCTATTCAGAAATTGTTAATGAGCAGCCATTGCCTGAGATCAGTTATCCTGTATCGACTATTCACCCTCCTATGACTACTAGAGAGATTCAACAATGTGTGAGTAGCTGTGTAGTAGAGAAGGTTATTTGTTACCAATTTTCTGGAGTTTGTCGCTTGGCCTATGAGCCTATGAAGGAATACATGGAGTTGTATTTCCTTCATGTTTTGAATCTACCCAGCTTTATCTTGACCTCAACATTAGGAGGAAAGCTGAAGAATGTAACCATTCTTCTATCACGGTTGCATTACCTGTTATCAATCATCGACAGAGTGAAGGAGCTTCCGGTTAGGATGTTACTTGAATGGTTATGGTGGAAGTTTTCTTTCACCTACCACTATGTAAAATTTTATTATTTTAGGACTGTACATAAATAAGCTCCTTCGAGAATTTGTGTTTATTTTTGTTTTTACTTTCGGTTTGCATTTTCAGCAGTGTATTTTGAGCTTGACTCCATAACCCAACAGAAGTTGTCTGGAACTGCAAAAGGAGATTTTATAGCCTCGCTGGGAGGACTCTATCCCCCATGGAGCCTAATGTTAGCACTTATTCTTTCAAGGGGATGTGTTTCCTTTGAAGTTGGCCATTGGGTGACCAAATGTGAGAAAAGGGGTTTAAAAAACTCACCATATGCATTTTTATCCAAAGTTGGGGAGCGATTATGAAAAGGCGTGCACATACCTAGTCAGAGAAAATCCATCAAGCACAGGCTCAATCTCATCCATCAGATTCATCAGATAAATTAGATTGGTGGTCATCGAGCGATCGAGATTATAGAGTTGTGCAAAATTTAGCATCAGACCAAGGCCCGAAATCATGAGATCTGTGCCGTTCATTTCAGAGGGACATGTGGCACATGATCAACATATTCATGATTTCATGAATTGGGAGGTCGAGAGTAGATCACATCAGAGACTCCCGAAACATGAAATCGTGAAAAGATTGCAGTCGTTGATCAAAGGAAAAAGTTGGACTGTTGGATCAACTTTTCATGATTTCATGAGTCGGGAAAGTAAGAAGGTACAATCTTGAAAACTCATGAAACACAAAGTCGTGAAATGATCGGAGCCGTACAACTAGGGGGCATGTAGCAGTAGATAATGTGAAATTGTGATTTTGCATATTAGAGGTTCGAGCATGGAGCACAACGCAAACTCCCGACACGTGATATCGCGAAGCGCTCAAAGTTTGAGCCCATGATCATATCCCGCGGCCCTATGGTGTGCGGGTCCAGGAAGATGATTAGCACATGTCACATAAATATGGTGACGTGGGGTGTTTGGGGAAGCAACCTTGGCTATCAATTTTAGAGAATATCCGATTGTTGATCTGGATGGTCCGTTTTCGCGATTTCGGGCATCGGGATTTTTGAAATCAAGGGGAGTGCAAACTCCCAAAATACGAAGCCACAAAATTTTATAGGGTATAAGCATAGGGTCATGGCCCGAGGTCATGTGGAAATGATGGATAAGAGCTATGCCAAGGGCCGAAAGTGCCTATTTTGATTGCAGAAGGAGAGAAACAAGGCTCGAGGCATCGAGATTAATTCCACAAAGTCATGGGCACTGCCTAGAGAATTAATGGATGTTAGGGCTCATCCCGATCCCAATGAATACATTTAATGAAAGTGGGGGATGGTGGTTGAAACCTTGCTTCATCACATAAATGGAAAGAATGAAAGGATGGTCATGGCGACTAGCTGATAGCCCATAACTCCTCTGTAAATGGGTTTTCCTGCAAAGCCCATACTATTTTAATTTCGCATCTGAAAGAGGAAAACAAGTGCAGTATGAAAACAAAAGGAGGAGACACAAAGCTTTGGATGCGATGGTTCGTTTGTGTCACTGGGGTCCGTTATCAGTTCTGAGTATTTATACTCATTTTTTGTATTTTGTAAGTGTCGATGGTTGAGGTAGGCTCCCTTATTGTAAAGTTTGGAGGAAGCACTGGTTCCTTTGGTTATGCATTTGTATTTGGGACTTCTTGTTTAATGAAAGTCAAATTCTTTTTGTATCTCTGTAAACAAATGTGTTAAAACACTCAGAATTGGAGGATCCAGTCGAGGGTAGTTATATTGTTGTGATGTAGGTTTGATCACTGCAATATCTTCACCAATTTTAATCAGTTTCCTACGTTATCTTTTCCCTCTTACACTAAGTAGCTTGGAATTGGAGGATCCAGTTGAGTTGTTACATCAGTATTCTGATGTAGGTTTGATCAACGTGCTGTTATAATTCTGTCGTTTAGGCATATATTAGTGTCTGAAACTTCGGGTCCAAGAAGATCTTGTTCTTGAATCTTTTCTTCCTTAGTCTACTGGAAGACCGGATGTCCATAGAAGACTCTTACATTTTCTCACCAAGTCTTCCCTCTGCTCATTTTAAACTCAACTTCCTAACTGGAGTTAGATCAATACCTCACTTGCTTATGCTTTGCCTAGTCTAGGATTCTGAATTAAAGTGATATTCTCTTGGGTCTGCGCCCATTCGACCACCCTTATTCATTCATTGTGACATATAAAACTGATGGGTATCAGGCTTACCTATGTTGCAATCCAGAGGTGACTTCTGGTGCTAACACTTCCTTCAAATGAATGATATGTTGGAATATAGTTTTATTGTAAGATTTTAAATCATCATAGGTCCAAGTGAACACATCAATGTATTCTTTGAACAAGAAAACATATTGATCAACTTCCTTAGTGGTGAAATCAACTCCCAGGTTGACATATTTTGGGAAACTGTCAGTTCCAATATTGAATTTTCTCGTTTCTTGCATTTTTCGAACTGAAACTTATTCGGGGAGATTATTAGCATGATCGTCTTTCGTAAAAAGAGATTCAAATTGTATACAATCTTTGGGGACAACATACGAGTGATCATCTTCATCATCATCATAATTTTAAAAAAATAAAAATTAGTTGTTCATCATTCTCAAACACTTGCAAGTACTCAATGTTATTGGGCACAGATGGTTGCAAATCTCTTTCTACTTGGAAATATGTTTTGCTTTGAATATCGTATGGTTTTGACAATGAGGCCGCCAAGGCTAGTGAATATGCCTTGTGATTCTTGTCCCTTGGAATAAAAGAAATGTTGAAGGAACTCAAATATTCCATCAATTTGTTAACTCTTTTGAAATACAACTTAAGTCTTTCCTTTTTTATTTTATACCTTTGGGTAACCTATCTGATGACCAACTCTGAGTCACTAGATACAATTATAATTTCTATTTTCATTTCCTGTGCAAGGATCATCCCCCGAATCAAAGCTTCATTCTCATCCTCGTTACTAGTGCATAAAAACTCCAGTCTAATAGTATGTGGATGCATAATCTTACTTGGACTCATAAGAACAATTCCAACTCCATTCCCAGAGCTTGAACAGGCTCCATCAAATGACATTCATCAATACCCTTCAGATAGGTATTCTTGATTCTCCGTGTCTTGCACTTGCTCCAAAATTTTGTTATGCTCTATGTCTAGGATATCATAGTTTCCAATCCCGACATCTATATAATAATCCATCAATTCATTGTCCTTCTTTTTGAAGGAGAAGGGTTTTCTAGGTTCACAGGGAACTTTAATCACTGCTCCTTCTTTTCCTGGTAGTATCATACATCTTCCATAATTCATTATATATCCTCCGATCATAGATGCCCGATCTCTTCCTAGCACAACTCCATATGCCGAAGGAAGGTCTAGCACAATAATATTGAAAATTGTAATGATATGGGGGGTTTTTGTAATACAAGCATAAAATTCCTTGATTTCTCCATAAGCTGACACTTTTCTAGAATCAATTGCATATATACTTTCCCCGGTTTCAAAATACTTGGTGCAAATCATTCTCAATTCATCCATGACCGCCAATGGCATGATATTGTTCGTTGCACCAGTGTCAACTAAACAATTATGAAGTGAAACATCATTATTTTCAATATAAATGTAAAAGGGAGGAATTTTACCTCTCATCTTGGCAGTTGACTGGCTAGGGATTTGTTTTGGATTGGTAACGATAACTTCTTCTCTTTTAGATGGATCATCCAACAACTTCAAAAAAAATTCTCTTTGCTGGGGAATCTTCACCACTTCCATAAATGGCAGGGTTATCCTTAATTTACTCAAATCCTTTACAACATTATATGTCATTTGAGTGGAGTTTGACATCATGTGTTTCTTTTTACTTCCAATGCTATCAGTCACTTTCTTATTTCTATTTTATTTTCTTTTTTCTTTTTGGTTCTCTTTATCAGAATCACCTTTATTTTTTTATCTATTTACAAATCCTCTTATCTGGGTGACATTTTATTGCGAGTTGGGATCGTTGTCTCCCTCTTCAAATATATACATGGACGTCTCACATCCTTCCATTTGCAAAATTTCACATCTTTCATCAGGTGAGCAATAATTCTCTTGCTCAAATAATTGCTCATCATAGACACCATCCAGAACAACCACATTTGGAGTAGGTTGTCTAGGAACCCTTGATCTTTGCGGATTATCCATTGTTTTCAAACCTCCTTATGTTTTCTCAGGGAGGGTTCCTCCTTTGATATGGGATTGGCATTCTTGGATTTGGCATGTAATTATCTCCCCTTCTTCGTTTGGTTATCTCATCCTGCATTTGTTTGATGGTTCTATTCATCCGTGAAATTTCAATTCTTTGCTTAGTTTCATGTGTCACCACAGGGTCAACCTTTACATAAGGTATGTTTCCCTTGAAAAATCCTCCTCCAATCATTTGGTTTTGAGCCAATCAAGGATTGAATTATTTGTTATTTCTTGAACTAGAAGCTCCTTGGTTATCAATATTTAATCCTCCCATCTTCCTTTGTACTCTTCCTAGTATAATGTCAGGGTCGAGACCCGTTTAAATCATAATTTCTTCCATATCAATGGATTTAGTCATTGCCTCCTCCAAAGTATCCATTTGGGATGTTCTGATAGCATATTTTACATTCGAGGGAATCATATTCTTATAAAAACTGAGAATGACTAGGACATTTGGTCTTTTATCTTCTGGAATCCTACTCAAGGTTTTATTGAACCATATATTAAATGTTGTATCCTTTCATTATTCCTCAAACCAATCTGGGTGAAATCGGTGAGAAGGGTATGGTAAGAAATTGGAGGGGAAAACATAGTTAGGAACATGGCTTCGAGGTCATTAAATGACAGGATGGATATAGTAGGCAACATTGTATACCATTCGTGCGCTCTTCCTGTTAAGGTTTCCATAAACAACCTTTCCATGACATTGTCATACTCAACACGGTGAAAATCACAAACATCAAGAAATAAGTGCAGATGCCTCTTTGCATCGATTTCTCCATCTCTAGAAAATTCCTTTTAGGTTCCTTTAGGGAGAACAAGGAGATCATGTTTCTCACCTATAAGATTTAGAGGAGAATCTCTTACCCTCCTATTTTCAAATTCTGGGTTTCCTTGATTTCTTGAAACATCTCCTCCACCTCCTTGCCTCTTCTCATGATGCTCGTCTTGGGGTTGTTCATTTCTTTCTGACATTTCTAGGGAGGATTTCTCTTTCTTCTTCTTGGACAAGATCTGCAAAGATATTTATAAATCTTCTCGGGTCTCACCTATTTTTATTACTATATTGTACAACTGATGTAAAATTCTTCGTTGATTATTCAATCCAATTTCCAAATGAGGATGATTACCTCGGGGAAAAGTCATAAATTCTTTCAAAAACACTAGACTAGGTTCCAAATTGCAATTCATATCCCTAGTATGGTCACCAAAAATGTTTACTCTTGAATCCATTAATATTGAAACAACAACCTCACAAGGATGTAAATCCCCCTGCATTTTTATAGAGGTGGTACTCCTCTTTAGATTTTCTTGATATTTTCAAATATTCAAAATGTGGGACTTCATAGAAGTTTGTTGTAGTAGTTCAAAGAAACATAAATATTACAAGAAAATAAAAGGATTTTTTTTTCATTTTCTTTTTAAATAAATTTCTTGAAAAAGGACCAAGAATTACACATTTCACACATTTAAAGAAAATAAGAAAGATTTCCTCACATCCATCATAGTTTAGGATAAATATTTCTGATCACATAAAATAAAAAGAAGATGATCCACATGCATAAGAGAACTTGAATAGAGTGGACACGTGAAAAACTCAAATAAATATAATGATAGATCAACCTCAAAAACTTTATATTCTGAAGACAGGGTTAGAAAGCATAGTTGAGATTGTTCCCAAAGTATTTCTCTTGAAATTTCCAAAAATATATAGTCTGTTACATATTCTTTGAAATTGTAAATGTGTTTTTCTTAAAGACTGGGATTGGGGCTCCCGTGGACCATAAAGAAAATAAATACAAGAAATAATCTTTATAAGGAAGACAATGGGCGGTAGAAGGATCAACAAGATTTGGTAAGAAGAAAAAATGAGTTATCAGTCTTTGGTTAAACCTTTCTAGTGAAAGAGGTGGAATAACTCGATGAAGGACTTGATAAAGAAAAGAATAATTTGATCAACATAAACTTACTATGATGGTATCTCTTTTGTTCATTTGCTCGCTGATGTCATTTTATCATTTTCATCAACGATTACAGGAACAGTCTCAACTGCTTATTGCCCTTCATTTGTCAGCTTATCGATAGCCTTCTTGAACCTTTCTTCGATGTAACTTTTCATTGGTGCCACATTGATTTCATTATGTATTTTAATGTTGAACAACTCACACTCCAAGTCTCGTAGATCAAGGGAAATTCCATGTAATTCTTCTTCAATATCCTGATTTTTTACGGAGTAATCCACTAGCCAGTTATCTATGGTATTCTCATCATATTCAATTATACCATGGAATTTTTCAATTGACAATCCTTTAAAAATATCAACTTTCTCATCAAACTATTGTTTTTTTAGGAACAACGAGTTGAGGATCAACTTGGGATCTTCGACTTCATTAGTGCTTTTGGCTAGGTCCACCTCCATGAGCCTTCTGAATATCTCTTCTCTCCTTGTTATGGCTTGGTTGCACGCTTGAACAATGTTTTTCAAGTTTTTTATTTTTTCTTTCCATCAGGCATTTAGCTGCTTGATCTAACTTGGAGATGGAAGGTCCTTCTCTCTTCTCTTTAGCTTTGACATGTTGGAAACTTTAATACCAAAGGGTACCACGACATCAAGGTAGAAACCTTCTTCATGTTTTAGGTCATCCTGTAGATACTCGTGGAAGGCATGCGCCCTTGAGCCAAAATAAATCATGTTCTTTGAAATTTCCCAAGTTTTTGTAATCAGTGTCATTCTTTTCTTGATATTGTTCTCCACATAGATCTTGGATGATGTGAGTAAGATTGAGGATCCTTTTAATTTGACTACATGCATGGTGGGTCTGACAAGCCAAAGGGCTGGTAAGGAGTGGAAGAGGCATCAAAGTCTCTTCCAGTTCCTTGATCCTTTCCTTTAAATTTATATTTTCCTCTTCGAGACCACCAATGGTCCGATGCATCCCCAGTTGCTTTATGGATTATGGAAATTTGGGAAGGCCGCATATTTCTTAGGTTAACCTTTGAACAAGATTTCTCCTTTTTATCCAGGAGATTACTATCTTGAGCATATATTCTTGGGGTATATTTTCCAAACAACAATCCTTTAAGAACCAAGACAAAGTCGTTGAAAACTTCATAAAAATCCAGAGGAAGCTTTGTGCCTCCATAACGCTTCGTACCAAAAGGTCACAAGGTCAAATTCACAATTCACCTTCTTGCATATAAACAATTTAGGAAATTGAAAGCAATGCGCTATCACAAAAACCAAATAAGAATCCATAAAGAATTTCTTATCCTTTTTATACTAAGACAAATGGGAAGATATTTCATTGGAAATCAACTTTCCCCAATCGAATGACCTGCTCTTTGAAAATAAAATATAAGATATAAATAATCATATGGGGAATGATGGCAGTATTTTCTTGGCCCGTAACTCTGGTAAATAACTAGGCAATTTCCTGAAATGGGTTCTTGAACAAGTTGACCTACAATCCGGTAATATATTCATGGATGGCTGCGAGATTCTCCAAGAATTCAGGTAAGAGATCCAGGCCATTGTCATGTTTTTTCAAGAAGTCCATACAATCTTCACCTTTGAAGGTGAGTGTTCACTCTGGATTTTCATCATTTTACGGAACACTTGAGGTGAAAGAGAGATGGGAGAATGGTCTTGGAGTTGAATCATCCATTGACTAGGTATATACTTCTCAGTGCACCAGAAAATCGGTTCCTTGCAGTCAAAAAATTGAGGAACAAAACTTGCATGAGCATTCCAGATGTCAAAATTACTTCCTTTTAAGCAAAAGAGGATGAATAATAAGAATACGCTCTAGACAACTGAAATTTTTGGTCCTCTCATCCAATTTTTTTCAAAGTATATCCACATAACTGTTGTCGATTTACTGCTTTGATAGGTTGATGAGAGAATTCTTTTGATCCAGATGATGTTTGAAATGAATGCTTGAAAGATATAATATAATCTTATGAAAATCGTGCTTTAATGTGGTTTGATAAGAAATCTCCTCGAGCCCTTCGCTTATTAATGACAATCTTTAAGGGACCTGCATGATGAGTTATTTGCATTAAACCATATTAAATGTGTATTAGGAAAAGAATGAAGGTGGCAGGGACGGACGAGAAAAAATAGCATTTGGGACTTTTGTGAACCCGCAAACTCGAGAACCTGCGAACCCACCTTTGCAGAAGGCTGAGAATTGGCTAAGTATTGTAACATGGTCAGATGGACTCATTATAGGAGAGATGAGATACTTAGGATATTGGGGAGTCCAATGGTCAAAATGTAGATCGCATATCGTTTCGGTACAAAATGTATGTCATGAAACAAGGGATATGAAATCTTGACACCTGCCAACCTGGGAACTCGCAACTGCAGAAACGACTAAGTATAGGATATTGTGGCAGTCGGTGGGACTCATGATGTGAAAGTGTTGATGGAGATGAGGATCCGCAACTCTGCCAACCCGCGAACCCATCATTTTGGAAAAAAAGACTAAGTATAGTGATTAGAAAGGGAGAATAGAAGGGAAAAAAGAAAAGAGGAATTTGGGTAAGTATAGAAGAAGGAAAAATAAATGGAGAAAGGAAGTTGGGAAAATAGAAAATGGGAGGGAAATTTCGGATGCGAGAATTGGTCTCAATAAGAGAAAAAATCAAAACAATTCAAGTGGTATAGGTGTCATTGTGTGTTGTACAAATCCCAAATTTGTTTAGTTTTCCTCATGCAAATGGAGTTTCAAATAACTATATATTACAAACTAGACTTTCATGTATGGGATATGCATTGAAAATATTTTATTATTCATACTTAAAAAAATTGTGGATATTACTCAACTTGCAAACATGCATGTTATTTTCTAAACTGCTTTCTACACTATCAAAGTTTTGATGTCTATAATTTCTATGTTTAACCTTGCTAAAATAATCATTGTAGCTTAAAATCCTTAATTTGTGTTTTTAACCCTCCTAGATAAATTGTTTGAGCTTCAATATACTAAATTTATATGCTTAGCCCCTGTAAATTAGTCAATGAAGTTTAATTCCTCTTTGGTAACTGGAAAAAATATTTTGGTAATAAAAAGAGAAAATATTTAAATTTTTATTTTTATACGCCTTGTTTTACAAACACACAAAAAAATTGGTAAGAAAATGAGAAAATATTAAATTTTTATTTTAATAAAATTTACAAATGCAAAAGAACTAAAAGGAAAATCATGTACCTATTAAGAGTAAATATGTTTCATTGTAGCACTTAATAGAGAGTAAATATGGAGCAACACTTAATAGATAGTAAATATGGTAGTCCATGTAATTTTTAATTTCTTATTTGAAGCAATTAACTCCAAAAGCTAATGCCACACTATTCATTTGTAGGTGACATGGTGAGGTTGTTGGTGATGAGCTCTAAAATCAAGTGAAAATAAAAGCATCCAATAAAAATTCAATCAATTTGCTTTGCCTCAAACAATTTTCTCTCAATTTTCTTTGCCTCAAACCATCCAACATAGCGAAAGTTGAAGTAATAATCTAAAGCAAGATTATAAGCGATCTCAAGAAATAGTGCAAGGCAATGTGCATGACAGATGGCTAGTAAAAGTAGTCATAAATAGTAGAAGGTGACATTTACAATGGGCAAGGTAGTTGTTTGATAAATTAATATATATGCAACATTAGAGCATGTTGTTATAATTGTGTGTGAAATTTCTAAAACTTTGGATAACTTATAAACTTTTTGATATAAAGATTGTTGTTTACTTTAAAAGTAGAGTTCTATCAATGGATTGTTAAAGAGAATCGAAATGATACAAGTGTTTGATGTTGGTAGTGGTGAACAAAATAAGGTGAAACTGTGGAATTGCCAAATTTGAAAACATTAAAGTGTTTTGTGATTCTCAACTAGGGTGACAATGGATCCATAAAAAAACTTCAAATCCATTAGCAAATCCAATGACATATAAATCGATTTTGACATTTTATTAAAAATTTAAAAAAATATTATTAGGTTAATGGTAAACTTTGGAAAATGGAATTTTTTTAAGCAATGTGTAAAGTCAATGTCGAATTGATTGTAATAGTACCTATTCTTCGATTATTACTAATAAATTTAAAATGTAAAAATAAATATCCCTCTTAGTGCCCTATGAATGCTCTGCATAATGTGCTTAAAATAAAATACCTTTGTTGAGTGTCTTATGTCTCATAATGGTGATTCAATACTCATGTTTCCCACTAAGGAATTTGGTTTCATGTGACAGAGATTAAAAACTCCCATTTTGCAGAAGTTTTTTTTTTTTTTGGAAGTCTGGTGGCACTATTTATTAGAGTAGTCTATCTATTAGACTTGTTTTAATTTTTCAAGTAGTTATCACCAGAATCCGATGATCCAATTGTTGGTGACATTACAACTTTCCACTATTTGAATTGAAATTTTGAATGCATAGATGGATCCAACGCCTTGATAAACCTCTGTTCCACCTGGAATGTGCAATCTCAACAAATGATATCTGCAATTCCATCAATTCTTTCACATTTCTAGCCAGTTTCTAAAACAAATTGATAAGACAACACAAGCGAAAAGGTTAAAAAAGTCTAATATTTAGACTACACCCTATTTATTATCTTGTACGTTTTCTTCTGCAATTGATTTTTTTTTATTATTTATTATTTATTATTTATTATTTACTATTTATTTTTGTCGTCGAATGTAAAATTTCCTTGAAACATGATATTTTCTTAAGCATTTCCCATAATCTAGTGTTTGGTGGCTCTGTGCCTTCAATTCCCTTATAGTTCTTTGACAACTACATAACTTAGACTTATTTTATTCCTTTTTCAATTCTAAACTTTTCAAATGTACTCTGTATTTCATGCTCCACTTCCCTCTTGGGTGGTATACCTTTAGGCTCCTAGAACACTCCTTTGTATGTCTATAGAAACTCCTACACATATTCTTTCTTCTCTTTAGTACACCCCTCCAAGGATGCCTTTACTATTATTGACTCATCATTAGACTGATTTTCTCTTAAGAAAAGTAAAACATATCTCTTACTGGAACTAATCAACTTCTTGTCTTGTTTGGCACTTAACAATGAGATATTTGATTTACCTTTGTGTGTGTTGATTATGTGGGAATTTCCATCCTTGATCAGGTGGTACAGGTTGGCTCTCTACATTAATATTGCATCCCTTATATACATGTAGGGGTACTACACCACACACATCCAGGGGTACTACATCCAACACCACTTCATCAATAAAGTTTGGACTTATTGGAAATTTAATATTACAATGTTTCATTAGATTGATATTTTCATCCTTGTGTACCCAACCCAATCTGTAGGGAATACGATTATCATGAACCTCCAATCCAAGCTTTCCGACTGAATCTTTTGCTATGATATTATCCTGTGAACTAGAGTTGAAGATAGCATAAATATTAGTCTTCTTGACTTGGATCTTGATGTGGAAGAGTTTGGTCATATCCTTTTCTTCTTGGTGGTGAAGGATACTCAGATTCACCTCCTTCTACATTGATGTGCATAAAATATTCTCATCCACATTGGAGCTACTTTTTACTTGATTTCTCTAATCCATGGCTAAAAGATTATTTTTCTTCACATCCTTCTTGTGGTTCTTCGAGTCCATCTCTAGATGTAGTTTCAAACACTTTTCCTTAGTGCGACCATTAATATTTCAATGGTTATAAAGGTTTTTGGGATCCTTGCACTAATGTGCAGTGGCTGCCATCTTCTTATCCTCATCCCCCCTTCCACTTCTTCTTCCTCTCCTTGGAATCTTCCTAGTGGTATTTCTGCTTGGAACCATTTTGATGCCCTTTCTTTTGGTCTATGTTTTTAAGATATTATGTCTGTACACATTCCTCATTCATTTTCCTTGGATTGAAAAACATATCTTTCTTTCATATATGACTATGTAGACCACTCAGATACTTGAGGAGTACATTTGGGTTCCTGAGATAAATATCTAGCATGGTGGCTGTAATACCCTTGTTTCCCCCAACTTGTAAATATAACTATAGCCTGGTAAAATACTACGGGAAGACTGATTATGTGTGGATGTTGGAATTGATGAACCTTTTGATAGAAGGTAATGTATATATATTTTTGTTACTAATTAAAATTGAAATTATTGCATAACTACTAAAGGGGTTTCCAAGGTAGATCATGATGCTTGAGAGAGATGGTGAGGGGAACCAGTAATGGTAGAGATGACCCCTACCAGACCAATACTCTGTTAGTTTTAAATTGTTCATACCAAGAACAATCCTCTGACCCAAATAATTTAATTAGCAGTCAAGTTGGTAGTTGGGAAGTCTTCCTCAAGAGTCATTGACGAAATGGGAAGAGTACCCATCTGAAAACCTCCTAATCTGACCCATGAAATTGGGAATTGGACCCAAAAAATATTTCTAAGGAAAGAAAAGATAGGAAATTCATGGGCAAAGAGGAATATGCAAGAGAAATGGGTATGGTGACCATTTCTGAAGAGGGAGAACATGTGCAAGTCTCTGATTCTGAAGAGAAATGAAAAATGAATTTGTTCTTGATACAAGAATTGTTTGGTGACGTTTTCTAACCAAGTTGATAAAAGGGGTTGCAGAGAAGATGAGTGACTAAGGAAGCACTCATTGCAGACCCCCTTGCTTGGTGGAGAGAAAACCTATATGCCAAGTTCCTGTGGGAGGAGGAGAGTAACCTCTTTCCTTGGCTATTGTTGAACAAAAGGAAGAGTCTCTTTCAAAGCATCATGATCTAGCTAGGGGGTGGCCAATGGTAAATTCATCTAGGAGTTGTTGTGCCTACAGTTGGGTGGAAAATGACACCCCTTTCAGTAGTTGCAACACTATTTGGTTTTTCTATAAATATATTTTGTTAAATCTCTATAGTGTTTAAATCAGAGAAGATTATATACTATGTATTAGAACTGTGTAAGTTTAATTTCTAACAAAAGTGACTTGAGAAATTTAAGTAAAATAAAGAGAATGTCTTAGTTGAAGCTCATTTGATTTAATTCTTTATCTCTTGACTATATGTGTGTTAAAATAAGATTTCTAGGAGTGGATGTTGTGGTTTAATGTGTTGTACAGTTTAATGCATGCTTGGGAAATGATGATTGAATAGTTAAAAATATCTATAAAACATTTGAAAGAAGAGAGAGTCATTTATGTGCATAATAGTCTTTTATTTTAGTATGTCCTCAAATCATATGCCAGAAAAGTTAGAGGATATAAGATTCTTTTAAACTTTAGGAAATAATCCCAAATATGGAAAAACATTAAAAGTCATTATAAATGGTTATTAAGGAAAAATAATTAGGAAATAAACATGAAATTTCCTAATTGAATTAAAATACAAAAGTTCTCAAAATTCTATTTGGGGCATAAATAAACATTTATGTTAAACTTGTGTTAAATCTCCTAAATTTGGGAAGAATGCCCTTAAATTTTGGTGGGTAGTAAATCCTAGTAGAAATATCGAATTTATTGTGGCGGTAAATCTTTATCTTAGGACCAATCCCCTTAAATTTGGTAAGAATAGTAAAACACAGTAATAAGTAAAGAAACCTACTCATTTACCCATGAAGAGGAAGATATATAATTATGTTTTTTAATTTCCAGAATAGAGATATTTCCTTGAATTAGGATTTTTTTTTTTTTTTTTAAATCCTAGAAAATAAGGAATAGATTTCATTTCCTTTTTGTTAGTTGAATGAAACAAATCTTTAAATTAAACCTTTTCTCTGTGCATGAAAAATGGAAATATGAAATCTCTTTCCTCTATGCAAAAGGGTTTTAACTATGCTAAGATTTTCCCCATTTACGAAATTATATTGTGCCCATGTAGCTCAGTGCTCCCTAAGAAACGTGAATATTAGAGTATTTTTTAATTATTAGTGCTCAAATACCTGAAGTTATAAAAATACTCCTACCTTGAAAATATTTATACAATGTTTACAAACATTACTATCGAATAATCCTTTCTTTCAAAACACAGAGAATGGAGCAAAAGTTATAAAAATACTCCTACCTTGAAAATATTTATACAATATTTACAAACATTACTATCGAATAATCCTTTCTTTCAAAACACAGAGAATGGAGCAATTGATTAGAGTGCGAAGACCAATGGGTTTTAAGAAATATGTTATTAAATATTAAACTAAGCTCGTGGGTGATTGGTCTTCAGAGTCCCACCTTTAGAGAAGAAGGGAGAGTGCATGATAATGAAGTTTGAATCCATTGGAGCAATGGCATGGACATTATAAAGTTGGATGAAATTTAATATTACCCCTTCCCTTTCCTAATTGGTTATCGGAGTAACGAGAAGGGCACGTGCCTCCGATGACTTCATCTTGGGATGAGATATATGCTTTAAAATTTAAATATAGGATAAAATTTAACTTGGATATATTGTGATTGGCCTTCGGTAAATATAAAAATGAGTACATGAATTATAATATAATATTTATTTTCGTAGTTACGAGCGGAGCGCACAAATACCAAGACCGAAAGTCTATTAAGAGAATATTCATAGTGGATGGGAAGGAGTTTCATAACAAATCCCGAAGTTGTCAGAGCGATGGCATGAGAATTAGAAAATTCTAAATGAATACATTAATATTAAACCATACTCCCTTGTGATTGGGGTCAGAGTGTTGAGATGAGTACACACCTTTCAATTCCAAATTGATTTAAATATTCAATAGTATTATAAATGTTTAATATTACATGTCTAGGAGGTTTAATTACTTAAATGAACTATTATGTTAAATAATCGCCTGGGTTGGTATAACATGTAATATATAATAAATGGGCACAATTTTCAAATCCTTTTTGGTGCTCAATGCATTCAGAGTTGACTCTTTGGAGTATTTAGAAGGAGGTATGCAAATAAATCATGAACCCGTCGAAGCGATGGTGAGAATTTCAATAATTCCCATGCATATATAATTTAATAGTATTAATCCTTTCCCTTGTCTGATTGGTGTTTAAAGTAAAGAGAGGGGCACACGTATTTCAATAGTGAAGACATTGGAAATGGATTGAATTGATGTAATAAAAAAAATATCAATTTGAATGTATTTAATCATTTTTCCCCCAGTTAATAAATAAATATGCATATATTAATATATATGTTAAATCATGTGAAATTCGGTGTGGAGTTACCTGCTGAGAGAGGGCAGTGAATTATAAACATTAATTGAGGTTAATCAACTTAAGTATATGTTGGCCTAAATACCCTTATCATGTTAATTAGTGAGTTATATACATTAATTAAGGTTAACAAATTTAAGTTTGTTATGGCTTAATTAACCTTATCCTGTTATAATATAATTACTTATAATGTTCTTATGAGTAATGATTAAATTAGTACTAAAACTACTTCTACGGGGAAGAAAGATAAAAGGTAAATACCCATTAATTACCAGGCGAGAATTATTAAGAAAATTATTTGGCTAAGCAAAAATTACATTTACAAGGACAATTAATTAGGGAATATTAATTGTTCTTAATAACGATTAAGTAATTGGATACCAAAGAGAAGTATTCTAAGAAATATCAATGAAGAATTTTAATTGGTTAACAGTAGAGGGAATATTCCTCGATACCTTGGGGTCAGGGTAATGATATTGTGTGAATCGCTCAAACTCTGAATGGATGGTATTGAGAGGGAATATTCCTCGATACCATACTCATTGGAGGGAATAAAAAATCGTTTCGGAAGAAGGTTTGAGCAACCGATGGTCGTAGGCCTGCGTGGAATGAAATTCCTTCATGGGAGTTTTGGCTAGTGCCTCGTCGGGACGAGGATGTCACCAAGTTAGTTGGCATGGACACTAAAATTTCATGAGGATGCCACATGGAATCAAGAGAGATGTTTCCTATGTAAACCAGAGAATCTTTAGAGGGTCATAACTCTTTCCCTAGAGCTCAGTTCTGTGCAAACTTACCGTCATTGGAAATCTCTTGACGAGCAAAAGACAATGGAGTTGTGATAGAGATGATTCGATATTATTAGAAGAAAAAAAAATTTAATACCCCATATCCTAAAAGGTACTTAGGGGGTTGGGTGTGTGACATATTGGTATCAGAGAGAGAAACAACACTTGGCCTAGTTGCACTCATAAACGAGTCAAATAAAATTTTATTACATAAATTTTAAGGGGTAACACCTTATCTTACCCTATTCATAATAAGCTTATTTAAACCACTACTGAAGAGAGGAACAAAACTTTATATTGTTGTTATATGTTCTAAAAATCTGAATTGTGTGTTGCTAATGTTGCCAAATAATGAAGTTGATTTCACCTTACAAATTGCATGTGATGTTCATAAACTAGTAGATAATTAACTAACATAAAATGTTTTATCAACACTTAAATAGTTAGTGGAAAACAAGGAAAACTACAATGTAAATAATGGTGACACGCCATGAGTTGGGGGAAATCTCCCACAATAGAGAAGAAGAATATGACGAGAGGAGGGTGGTGAAAACCCCTCCGGATTTGGCTGAAACTGTAAGAAGCCTCAAGGAATAATTACATAGTTGTAAGGTTGAAAATGAAAGGCTGATAAAAGAACAAGAAAAACAAACTGAAATTAATGCAGTCCTACTACAAAGCCTATATGATATATAAAGGAAACTGCAACATGGGCCAACAACCAATAATGTGGATAGGCATCATACTAAGAAAACCCATAGTCCACCTGATATACAAAAGCATGGCATTGAAAGTATCCACACAAGGAGAAGCACCTCAAAGAAGGCCCAACATGGAGCCAAGAGACATGCTAACGCCAAGAATTCAACTGAACAATCTTCTAGTGAGGAAACTGACAACTCAAAGTAATTGTCTAGTAGTGAGACTATTTTGCATTCTCAGAGGAGAAGAAAGAAGAGGAAACATTCCAAGAGCCATGAACCTGAAGATTTTAAGAAATCCAAATCACCCACATTCAATGGAGAAATTAAAAAGGGGGAAGAAGCAGATGTTTGGATGCTTGGCTTGAAGAAGTACTTCAGAGTCCATGACTACTCTAAAAAATTAAAGGCTCAAATAACCATTTTCAACTTGAATGGAAAGGCCTCCATTTGGTGGGAGGACCTTAGGAATGTGAAAGGAATCCATGAGAAGGACTTGTCATGGAAGCAATTTGAAAAATAATTTAAGATGAAGTATCTGACTGAAAAATATTATGATGGGAAGACCAAGGAGTTCTATGAAATCAAGCTAGTACAACTCACAATAGATGAATATATCAACAAATTTCTTGAGATGATGAGGTGTGTGCCCTACACGAAGGATGAAAAGGTAAAGATGCAATGGTTTATTAGTGGACTTCCATAGTCCTTCCAGGACATAATTGAGTTTGATGAATCTAAGACTTTAGAAGACACTATTTGAAAGGCAAGGTACTTCTATGAGAAACTCAAGAACAAAGAAGAACCTCATAAGGATGAGAAGAAGAAAATTTATTTGGGATTCAATAAGAAGGGGCTTAAATCCTCAATATTTAAGAGTCATGGGAAAAGCTCTAAGATGAGTCTTCATACGAAAAGTGTGTATCAACATAATTTTACATCTTAGAGTGGTAATAAACCCTTCATATCAACCCCAAGAAAGATCGATAATACAAAGAGAGAACCCTTGAAATATTGGGGTTGTGGAGAAGAAAATTTTTTGAGGGACTTCCCACATAGGCAACATGAAAATAGGAGGGTCTACAACATCTAGAAGGCTACCACAATCAATGATGTGGCTAGAAGAACGAAACAAATTTATGCAGCCTTGGATAATAGACAAGATGACCACCAAGCTTCAGTGGTGGAGATGGGAGGTACAAATTACAACCATATAGTTTCCATTTTAATTGACGTTGGTTTTAATATGAGTTATTTTGCGCCTCAAACTGTTGAGAAATGTAAATTGCAACAAGTAAAACATGCTAAATCATGGCTAGTATAGATGGCCACTGGAACAAAAAGAAAAGTGATAGAGGTCATACTTGTAACATCCCTGACCACCAACAGGTCGGGCAATGCCACTACTCAGATGCTTTACTTAGCTTTGATATGATTTTGTAACATCCCCGACCACCTAGGTTGGGCCACGCTACACCAAAGAACTCTTTATTCGCTCTGCGAAACATACTGTAACATACCCAACATCTAACTGAGCTATGCCACATACATTTTTTGAATTGCATGCAATTAAAATATATACACATAGAACTCTTGCGGAAGAATTATATATAAAATGTAAACATACTGATACATATGTAAATACATAGATTCACACTGAAATAACAGTAAACACATACATGCAGCATATACAACAATACCCATAAAAATAAATACGAAAATAATAATGCAGCATGTAAATTTATCACATAGTTGACACTTATCTTGGTAAGAATATCACCAACTGTGTGCAAACCTTCCACAAACCTCCCAGCCTTAGACCACACTGTTCATCACTCTCAACAGTGAGTCACCCCCGAGTTGGGACTAAAATCCACCCGAGTAAAGGGTTCCTAACTAGGCTAATGGCTCATAGAAAACAGGAAAGACTCTATCACAGGTGCCTACTCAAACTAACAACCTACAATATCTCATTCCCCACATGCCTGTCCCACCCTAAGAAGTGTGCCCCTTCTCTGCTCAATAGTCCTTCGGCTGCCCCACTCCCCTTCCAGGGCTTCAACAACAGGCAAGACAGGAAGTCTTAAAGCCTTGTAGCTGCAGTTTGGCACCAGGAAATAAATTCCCAACAATTATCTCACCTAGAGAGAAATTTCTCACGGTCCTGACAACCTGCCTCTTCAATATCCCACATGCGTGACAACCCGCTTCTTCAGTATCCCACGGGCCTGACAACCCGCTTCTTCAGTATCCCACGAGCCTGAAAACCCACTTCTTCAGTCCAAATCCCCATCTAACCAACTACACAAACAAGTATGGATATGGATACAGGTTCAGGTACAACCATGAAGATATGAAGGATAGCTCAATAGGTGTGTGCATGCTCATGGGTGATTGACCGGATGACTGATCGGATGACTGAATGATGGAAAGAATGATGGAAAAAATCATGGAAAATATGGGAAAATGAATTAAGTCCCCACAATATGTATGCATGTCCCCAACTTGACACTTGTCATGTTGGGAGCTACTTTGGCCCAATTGTCCCCAACTTTGGAATTTAGGATAAAATAATTATCCATACTTTATGATTGAAGAAATATTAATATAATATTCCTTTTTGGCTTAAGCTCCCTAGCTTAGCCCTTTTCCTTAACTTTTGGCCCTCCCTTTCCCTAACTAGTGGAGTTTAGTCCCCCATCTCTTTTATCATGGTCAGTCTGTGTGCAATGATGTATTTTATATTAATTATGAGACATATCCAAAAATAGGCACACTGGCCTTTTACATCTAGGCTCTCTAGACTAATACAAACATAAGCCTCCTAGCTTATAATAACTAACTCACCAGCCTATAAAATAAAAAATAAACACAAAGGCTCGCTGGCCTCAATATTGCGCACACTTAAGATGTTATGCGCATTATCCTGGAATGTGCCCATTTCATCATTATACTACGCAGTACAAGCACACACTATGGCATGAAATGTGCATATAAAATGATATCAAACAACTCACTAGCTTAAGTACATTTTCATTTACATTATAATTGGGTTCGTCCTAGGGATATTACAATCCCTTCCCTTATTTATGCACTATCCTCAGTGCATTATATACCATGTACCATTCAAATTCTCTAAAATTTCCGAGCTTTATCTATTGAAAGCTTGTTATCCATCTTGTGCTCTACTTTCCAACACCACTTCTTGTACTCATACTGCAATTGGAAGTCAATTACTCTATTCCATAGAGCTTCTTCAGGAAATAATTCAGCTCATTGTTCCTTATTACATGCTTCAATTTAACCTCATTGAAGCAACAACTGGTTGTAGGTCCACGTGATTCCAACCAACCTTGTATATCACTGTTGGTAAACTCTCAGTAGTGTACCACTCCCGAGCATGGCTATGAATCCATCAGAGCAATGGCTTCCTAAGATAACCACAACCCACAACCAATACCAACATAGTCTAGGCCAAGGCACCAAACCTCACCTGCACTCCAACCAATGTTCTCTCTTCCCCACATGCATGTACAACCCAAAGTAGTATGCACCTTCACTGTCCAACAATTCATTGGTTTCTCAAATTCCCTTCCAGGATTCTAGCACAGACTTGACAGGAAGCCTCAGAGCACCGTGGCTCCAGGAGTTCCAACTTTAATCATTATCATCTCATCTACATCATGAACATGCATTTATCATGAGAGAGAATTATAAAAATTCCATTTTAGAAATCAAATTAATTTCATAATGAATTTGACTTTTCCCAAAATATGAAATTCTATTTCATATTTTTTCATTGTTGTTGCAATAATAGGATGTAGTTTTCCTTATGTATTTCAGCAAGCACCATGCTAAATACCATTTTTTTTCCTGCAATGATTATATATTGCATACAACCAACAGATTGTCAGTATTTTCTGTACATCATAATTCCACATGTACAACACCTTATGCAATGATCTTAGAATTGCATCCACCTAGCAACAATCACAATTATCAAAAAAATTTATTAGATAGAATGACTCATCATTCTATGCATGTACCTGCTCATAATTAATAACAGTAAGTTCATTATTTTAGTTTTTTGAACAAAAAAAAATCTGTAGTCATTATTCCTGTGACTGCCTGACTTGCGATTTTCCTGTTGCAATGTCTAAAAGTTCCTGAAATGTTCTCAACTCCCTGAGTTATCAACATTTCAGCCATTGACATAATTAATTCCATTCAAGAACACATATACATGCACTCACAAAATGCATTTGGCAATTGCATTTAAATATACAATTTTATAATGTATGAGTGCAACTCTACCACTTACTAGACATGAGTACAACTCTCAATGCCTATTTATTTAGTGCACCCATGTATTGATTTTCAGAATGATCTTTATGTAAGTCATGTATCTCACCATTCATAAACTGGAAATCTAGCCAATATCTTGACAAATCTCCACACACTTACCATTGTCTTCACAATTACTTGGATGCCTTCCTTTTCGACCTAAACACTACACCAAGAATACAATTATGTGGTGTTTATTAGTGTTAGCAAAAAGGTTGCAGTCCAAGTTTTTTTTTAAGTTAGGAATCTCATTGAGTGTTTGTGTGGCACATAAACTTCCTATAACCATACCGTGCCATATCCAACCATGTTAAGGTCTCATACATAACTAACTTTCCTAGCATCATTCCTATAACAAGTTCTTATCTTTTATTTCCTTTAGTTATTGCCTCGTAACCAAATTAACATGACATGCTACTATGTCAGTGCATGCATTCAAACACTAAAATATTTAATAACTATAACAAGCCTCTATCCTTTACCACACCTAGTGGTAACTTAATCACGTCAATGCACTTAAACAATACCCTATTGCATATTGCAAAAATTCAATTTGGGGAAATTCTTACCTGAATTTCTCTTTGGCAATTCTGCAACATAATTTCAAAAGAGAAATACTTACCTGCATAGCTTCCATTAAATGAATTCAATGCTACCTGATTGGGTGATGAAAATAGAATCTCTCATGCCTCTTTATCATCCTTATAATAAACATTCCAACTTTTTGTTTCTTCCTTCCATATGCAACAACATTATAAACAACACTTGAAAACATGCAAGCATTCTCACTTTATGGCTATCCCAACCAACCATAAAATACTTGTTGCTACAGTAATTGCAACAACTTCTTTCTTCCTGAATCATGTTTCCTTGTTTATCCCAGAAGTTTTCTATTCTTCTAGATTCCTGAATCTTTGTGTGCTCTTCACTATAACCATTGTGCTTGATTATTTATGATCTGAGCATGTGCTAGCCAGATAAATCTTGGCTACCTTTTCTTGTCCATCCAAATACTAAACTGATATTAAACTTCAACTTTTATCTATTTCCTGGATCCATCTATCCCAACTCATACTTGGATGAATTATAATTCCCATCATGTTGTCTTATAGACTTTGGATATTCAACATCCATTTATTTTTCGGATTAAACTACTTCGTCTCTTTCTGGACTGAATACTTTAGTATTTTAGTTTTCTTCCACCCTTCTCCACTACTTTCCAACTAGCCTCAAACTTGGTTTGCATAGCCAATCTCTTATCATATTGTAGGGATGCACATATGCCTCCTTCTCTAGCTACATAGAATTAATTAAAATCACTTAATACTGATTTTAATTTACCAACCAATTTCAAGTGACACTTCCACCCCTGGAAATGTCACTCATGGCTCCATGCCATTTGAGATGGATTTTTCTCAGGCACCATCTCTTTTACATTCAAAACCAAGCATAGAACCATTTTCATTTTCATGGTTCTTAACTGACTCTCTACAAAGATTCATTTCACTTTTAGGTCTTTCATGGATTTGACATCTCTATGCCATTGTGGAAATATCCTTAATACCTTTGGAATGCATCAACAAGGATCTATTATAATTTATTTCCCTCTTGGAGTGTTGTCCTGCATTCCCATTAGCTTGATATCTAACTCATGATTTCCTCTTCCATTATCCTAGGATGTTCATGGACTTGCAACTATATGTTATGCTTATATTAATTTTCAACATTCTACTATTATTTGGATCCCTCTGATCCAACTCCTACATGACTCAATTATATTCCAGTCATGTTTTCTGAGTAACCTTTGATAGTTAACTCCAACTTCCTTCTTGAGTTACTTGATTTATCCCTTCCTTATCTAATCATATCAACACTTGGATTTTCTTGTTGGCTATTACTTTCCCCTATCTTGACCAATCTTATTTCAACCTACCTTGCACAATCCACTTCTATCATGCCCTATTGATGCCCTTCATACCATGCTTCCACTGCGCACTCTGATAACCATAAGGGAAGTATTACTCTGTAATTGCATAACAAGTCCCTGGATACGATGCACTCTTTATCAATATATGCATTAAGCCTCTTTCTTTATTTGATTACTATCATTTTGATAGTCAATTCATTTTATAATAGATCTGACTCCAATGTATTGCTTAATCTGTTTATTGGTTTCTTTAGGAGTGAATATACTTTCACTAATTCATTCACTACATGATCTATTCCTCTGTCTAAATTCCATTGAATACTTGAATAACATGTGACAACTTCCTATAGTGGCTTCCCAAAACTTTATGGCTATACTCAGATTCATACCTTGACATTTTGAGGTCTTGGCTTCTGATCATCTTATGAAATATTTCTGTCATAACACTCTTTCTCTGAGTACCTCTGCTTATTTTAAACTAAAATCCAACATTCTCCCCTCTTAAGAACTAAATTTTTGGACTCTGCAAAAATGTGTAGCTAACTAAATTTGTTATGCTAAATAATTTAACAAATTTCTGAAATTATGTACAATTCTATTCCAAAAATGCATCAGAATTATTCTTCCGATCTCTTGTGAAAATTAATGCCCAAATCGATTTTTTGGGTGAATAATTATATTCTATTGTCTGATACCTTTCAAACGTCTACTCCCATGCTCAATTCTGAGTCTTGATTAGAACGTTATGGCTATTTAAAAATTGCCCAATAACTTTTCCGTTCATTCTTCAACTTGGAGCAACTCTGCGCTGTAAATATGCATTTTTGCACCTAATCCATTGGAATTTTCGTGGGAGCTCCATTGGGTTTATTCATATACATATTATGGACATTCTCTCCAAGTTTCACCTTTTCCTAGGTTCCAGGCTGTTAGTTACAGCCGGCTGAAGTTCTAGGCCAAAATGCCATATTGTAACTGATATGTTACAGGTACCTTCTTTTACATATTAAAGACTTCTAACATGCCCAGAAATTTAATTTATCTCTTGGAATGTTTTCTATGGTTCAATATGTTTCTATTGACTACTCATGTGCCTCAATCTGATTCTGGAGCAGAAAGTTATGGCTCTTTGAAGTTAGATGGGTCTTAAAATTTACCCTCCACTGTTTGTGTTGTAACTTTCTCATAAAAGCTCCGTTTGACGAACAATTTACACCATTAGAAAGCTCTCTCTGAGATATTTTATTTGAGTTGCAGAAATAGAGTGTACCTTTCATACACCTATGTCTCCTAGTTTCTGAGTTTCTAAAAACACTTTTAAAGCCCTCAAAAGCGCGTTGTAAAAAGATGACGTTCAAATGATATAAAACATCGCAGAAAATCATTGGTTTTCTACCGTTGTTCACCCTTCAAACAACTCCGCTTGCACATATTTCAACCTGTAACCCATTTTTATCATGCGCAACAACAACACAAG
Organism: Picea mariana; assembly: GCA_032191745.1. Taxonomy (NCBI): domain Eukaryota; kingdom Viridiplantae; phylum Streptophyta; class Pinopsida; order Pinales; family Pinaceae; genus Picea; species Picea mariana. The sequence continues at coordinate 47,884 of JASDQU010736884.1, forward strand.
GTAAATCTTTCTTCACGCACTTTAAAACCACTGTGTATCACTTCTTTGTTGTGCCAATAACTTGTGCGCACTACTTTTATGTCGTGTACCAATATCAACCACACACAGTTTTGGTTCTTGCACTATTACCTGTTCCACGCAGTTTTTGTATCGCGCACTGATATTCCGCATGCATTATACTCTATGCACTGCACCATGCCATAGTTTAGTACGTCTCCTCTGCACACCACTAACTAAATTGTCACGCGACAACACATACCCACATTGCGTGGGCACCAACAAAACTCCTCTGCGCTCTGCCAACACTGCGCACACCACACGTGTCATTATTTCCTGTGTGTACACTGCACAATGATAAATTTATCGTGCGGTCCTATACACCAACATTTTTCCACGTGGCACCTAAATTTAGCTCGCACACCTGCACACTAACATTTTTCCGCGCGACACCGAAATTTAGCGTGCACCCCTGCACACTAACAATTTTCAGCATGACACCAAATCTTAGCGCATGCACCAACACGCCAATATCTTGTCACGCAGTGCTGAATTTTACCTATTACAAGCTTTTCACTGCACATCATGCATTTTAGTGCACCCACCTGTGCACATTCATTTTTATGCGCATCAATTCCTTCTGAATTCCACTGCAGAAATTGGGGCTTTCGCTTAACGTTTTCCCCAATTTACCATAGACATTTTGCAAACATGATTTTTTTTTTTAATTTCACCCTGATAATGCCAAATCAACCTCTGCAACAACAAATCGTTGTAGGTTGACATTTCTGGAACGAATTTTTCCCAAGCTCAAGTCACGAATTGAGAATTTCAATTACTAAATTCGCTCCATCTGGCATGGCTTTACTATAACTTAAAATTCGACCCATTCCAGGTCCGGATTTTCTAAAACAGATATTAAACCAGTAATATCTCACCACTTAGCTGAATTTCTTGATTTTCCTATGAATTTAACAACATAAATTGGGGCTTTTCCCAATTCTGCATCCTTGTTTCTAAAATTTATCATGGACGTTCTACAACTCAAAATTTGGCCACTTCGAAATAAATCCTCCATGAAATTTCACTTCGACTTAAATTGCTCGGCCCATCTAGGCTCAGTGTTGAAAATTGAAGCTCTGATACCATATTGTAACATCCCCAACCACCAACAGGCCGAGCAATGCCACTACTCAGACGCTTTACTTATATTTGATATGATTTTGTAACGTCCCCGACCACTCAGGCTGGGCCACGCTACACTAGAAAACTCTTTTATTCTCTTTGCAGAACATACTGTAACATACCCAACATCTAACTGAGCTATGCCACATACATTTATCAAACTACATGCAATTAAAATATATACACATAGAACTCTTGCGAAAGCATTATATTTAAAATGTAAACATACCAATACATCTGTAAATACATTGATTTACACTAAAATAACAATAATCATATACATGCATCATATACAACAATACCCATAAAAATAAACACGAAAATAATAATGCAGCATGTAAATTTATCACACAGTTGACACTTATCTTGGTAAGAATATCACCAACTGCATGCAGAACTTCCACGAACCTCTCAGCCTTATACCACACTGTTCATCACTCTGAACAGTGAGTCAACCCCGAGCTGGGACTAAACTCCACCCGGGTAAAGGGTTTCTAACCAAGCTAATGGCTCATGGAAAACAGGAACGACTTTGTCATAGGTGCCTACTCAAACTAACATCCTACAATCTCTCATTCCCCACATTCTTGTCCCACCCCAGGAAGTGTGCCCCTTCTCTTCTCAACAGTCCTTCGACTTCCCCACTTCCCTTCCAGGGCTTCAACAATAGGCCAGACAGGAAGTCTCAGAGCCTTGTAGCTATAGTTTGGCACCTTCAAGAAATCAATTCCCAACAATTCTCTCACCCAGAGAGAAGTTTCTCACGGGCCTAAAAACCCACCTCTTCAATATCCCATGAGCTTGACAACCCGCTTCTTCAGTATCCCACGGGCTTGACAACCCACTTCTTCAGTTCAGCTCCCCAGCTAACCAACTACAAAAACACGTATGGCTATGGACACAGGTTCAGGTATAGTCATGAATATACAAAGGATAGCTCAATGGGTGTGTGGATTCTCATGGATGATTGACTGGATGATTGAATGGTGGAAAGAATGATGGAAAAATCATGGAAAAGATGGGAAAATGAACTAAGTCCCCACAATATGTATGTATGTCCCCAACTTGGCACTTGTCATGTTGGGAGCTACTTTGTCCCACTTGTCCCCAACTTTGGAACTTAGGATAAAACAATTATCCATTCTTTATGATTTAAGAAATATTAATATAATATTCCTTTTTTTCTTAAGCTCCCTAGCTTAGCCCTTTTCCTTAACTTTTGGCCCTCCCTTTCCCTAACAAGTGGAGTTTAGTCCCCCATCTTTTTATTGTGGTCGGTCTGTGTGCAACAATGTATTTTATATTAATTATGAGACATATACAAAAATAGGCACATTGGCCTTTAATATCTAGGCTCTCTAGCCTAATACAAAAATAGGCCTCCTAGGTTATAATAACTGGCTCACCAACCTATAAAATAAAACATAAAGACAAAGGCTCGTTGGCCTCAATATCACATGCACTTAAGATGTTGCTCTCGGTATCCTGGAATATGCCCATTTTATCATTTTACTACACAATACAAGCGCACACTATGCCATGAAATGTGCATACAGAATGATATCAAACAACTCACCATCTTAAGTACATTTTCATTTACATTATAATTGGGTTCGGCCTAGGGATATTAGAATACTATCATTCCAATTCATTATGACTGGATTTTCCACCCAAGCGACCCTAAACATGCTTCCTTTAGGATCTTATGACCTATTGATTGACATGGATGTGTTAGCTTCCCATAAAGCCAAGTTGGATTGTTATAATAAAAATTTGGAGTGTGAATATGAAGAAGGGAGGAAAATAAACCTACAAGGAATTCAAAAGCATGTCTCAGTGAGACAAATATCATCCCTTGAAGTGAAGAAGTATTGCAAAAAAGGATGTCCTTTGTATGCAATACAAGTGTTCAAATCTGTTGAGGACAATAAACCAATCCTAGAGGACCATCCTATATTAAGAGACTATAAATATGTGTTTCCAGAAGAGGTACTAGGTCTACCTCCAAGAAAAGATATTGTCTTTTTCATAGAACATGTACCTGGAGCGGTGCCAATGTCTAGAACACCCTATAGAATGAGTACACCAGAGCTAGTTGAGCTCAAACTACAAATAAAGGAGATGTTGGACAAAGGTTACATTCAGTATACTATCTCTCCTTGGGGAGAACTAGCTTTGTTTGTGAAGAATAAAGATGGCACACTAAGGTTGTGCATAGACTATAGACAACTCAATAAGATGAACATTAAGAATAAGTATCCATTGCCAAGGATTGATGACTTGTTTGACCAATTAAAGGGTGCTACAATTTTCTCCAAGATTGAATTGAGGTCTAGATGCCATCAAGTACTAATTAAGGATGAAGGCATCCACAAAGAAACCTTTAGTACAAGATATGGGCACTATGAATTTGTGGTGGTACCATTTGGGATTACCAATGCGCCAACCACCTTTATGTGCTTAATGAATAATGTACTTAGTAAGTTCTTGGAAAAATTTGTCCTAGTTTTCATTGATGATATCATAATCTATTCTAAGAATAGGGAGGATCATGAAGAACATCTCAAGTTAGTGCTTCAGGTTCTAAGAGAATATCAACTCTATGCAAAGTTTAGTAAGTGTGACTTTTTCCAAAAACAAGTCCATTACTTAGGACATGTTATCTCTGAAGAAGGAGTGTCAGTTGATCCTGAAAATATCAAATCCATTATGGATTGGCCTACCCCAAAAGATGTATCTGATATAATATCCTTTATGGGCCTAGAAAGATACTATAGAAGGTTCATAAAAGGATTTTTCAAGATTGGTTTCCCAATCACCTCCCTCTAGAAAAAGGGAGTTAAATTCATTTGGACATCAAAATGTGAAGAGATATTCCAACAACTAAAATACCTTCTAACCAATGCACCTGTATTGAATATTGCAAACCCAAACAAGGACTTCCTTATGCGTACAGATGCCTGCAAGGAAGGGATCAAAGGATTTATCATGCAATAAGTGTTGATGATTACAACAACGTGAGACATCCTCCAGGATACAGACTGATTGAGTCGACCTGAGAGAAAGCCCATGAGTCGGGTGTGTGGTTTCCTATCCGAGACAGAAATGGAACATAGTGATGGAATCATCCTTATAGAGAGTTGAGAAGAACTCCAGATGATTCTCCTATGTAATGCAGTGAGAAAGGAGATCTGCTGAGTTGGACATGCCTGTGGCTGAGCATAAGGTGAGCGTGTGAATTCCCATGAGCTGGGTGCATCATTATGAGATAGAGATGAAGACGATGTATTAGCCTCCTCTAAGAAGAGAGTTGATATGATGAACTCCAGATGACTCTCCTGTGTAATGCAATGGGAAAGAATATCTATTGAGTTGGACGTGCATGTGGATGAGAACAGGTGAACATGATCCTAGTGGCTGAGCACTAGTGAGTGTGGTTCTCCTGTGAGACATAGTGAGATAGAGATATTGACATCCCTATGGATGTGTCCCTAGTGGATGAGCACTAGTGGGTGTATGAGATCCCTTGATATATTGTTCAATATTCAGACTTACCTGTAACCCTAATTGTAATGTAAAGGGTACAGGTCGGTGCCACCTTAATATAATAGATAATTAATGTAAAATATAATTAATCTGGTTATTATTAATTATATTGTGAGTTAGAGAGGTCGGCTTGATTGTGCCAATAGACACTTCTTTTGACAGTTTCAGTCTAATATAAGTAAAGGTAAATTCCCCATTGAGGAATCATATCTGAAGTGTGAGCTTGGAAATTTTAGCAAGTACATCTTCTTAGGAAAAGTGTGCACCTCTCTTAGGCGCTAGTCTTCTAGGGTTTGTGAGCACCATTTTTTGTGCTAGGTGTTTATGTTGGTGGAGATCTTTCTATTGAATAATATAGAAAAGGATTGGATGAGTTTTCTTCTCTTTTTGAGAAAGGATTCATAGGATACTTCTTGTGTACTTGTGCATGGTGTTTCTTCTTGTGATCTTGGTTGCTGTAACAAATTGTCTATGGTTTAAGTAAAATGACAAAATGGAATGAACTTCATGCTTAATCCTATCTTATTGAAAACTCAATATGGTATCAGAGCATAGGTCTTGAAGAACCCATTGCACAAGCTACAATATTTTACCAGTCATCCTTCCTCTTTTGCAGAACCGTACGACCCTCCTAGGGTTTCCATAAAAATATGTACGACCCTCTTATTTTGGGTGTTTTATCCCCTAAAAGTTGGACGTTGAGGAAAATTTTTGCATAGGAGAGTACGACCTTCTCTAGCACAGGTCTCTCAGAGTGAAATTACAAGCATTTTGAAAATTTGGCCCTAGGGTTTCTAGGGTTTCGCAAATTTCTGCAAATTTCTGTTTTTAGGGTTTTTGCATCTCTTTGAAGAAGCCTTCAAGATTACCTGTGTTATTCTTACTTTCAAGGATTATTGTTGGCATTCATAAGACCAAAAAAACCTAAGGTTTCTAGCCTATCCTAGCCATTAGGTTTTCTATCTCAGTTAACAAGGGTTTGTGAAGAATCTAAAAATATGATGAACACAACTATGATGGAAGATAAGCTTGATGGATCAAACAACTTCAAGTTCCTAGAAGATAAGACTTCAGAGGAAAATGTATTGTGGGTGATACAAAAATGTTTACCAGAGAAAAATATTGATGAATGGAAGGAATACGACGATAAGTCAAGGAAGCCAATCATCTACACAAGTTCTTACATTGAAGGGCCAAATTCAAAATAACAAAGGTGAAAAAAGGTGACACCGTGACTACCTTCTTCATGAAGATATTTGAGGACAGAGATCAACCAAGTTCCATTGGAGAAATCATATCAACACCCTTAGGTATGCACTTGTATATATATTATTTCTATCATTGTCATGAGGGTAATTGCAGGAGGTAGGTACCGTTTTTTGCTGAAGTCATGGATTAAGAGGGATCTCAGTGCATTTAGAGGAACAACACACTCAAAGTGAAGACTCCATATTTGATTGTTGTAATTTTTATTCCTCTAACCTATATTTATAAATTTTTCTACATTACAAGTAGGTGTTGTAGCTGTGACAACAATCCTTAAACTATTTTGATTCTAGAGATGTACTCATTATTCTCCCTTAGGAGATACTCTTGTGTTGGTTCTTTTTGTTTTCTTGTTCCAGATAGGTTAACAACAAAGGAAGATGTTTATCCTTTAGAGGGAGTCAAAACTATTTGATAAAGAGGAAGAATAGAACCATCATTGAGGAAACCAATGCAATAATGCATGATCAAAATCCTTCTATGATTATATGGGTAGAAGCATGCATGACACAGTATATGTTCAGAACAAGAGCCTTCACCAAAATTTGAAAAACATAACTCTCGAAGAAGCCTTTACTAGAGTGAAGCCTAAGATTGAACACTTTAGGATATTTGGGTGACCAGTGTGTTTTCATGTACCCAAAGAAAAGAAGTTCAAGATATACCCTTCAAGGAGAAAGGATACATTTATGGGATAACAGTGAATTTTCGAAGACATTCCATATCGACATTCCTGGTCAGAGACAAATTGCGACAAGAAGAAATGTTGTCCTTGAAGAAGAGATATCCTTTCAAAGATCCAAAGAATCTCAGATGGAGATTGGAAGTGATACAATACTTTCTCCCCCTTCAGCACTTCAGAGGGAGACAGACATTATTCCAGCTAATCCAGTTTCTCCAGTTGATATGTCCAAAGATATTGTAGTAGAGCATAAAAGGCCTACCTAGGCTCACTCAGTAGAAGGTAGAGAAACATACAAGTCTCTCAAGGCACATCCCGAGAAAGAAAAAGATATTTTCAATCTATCCTTCAGAAATGAGCCACTTCATTGATTTTGAGCCTCCTTGTCTTGGAGAAGCAACAAGAGAACAAGTATAGAAAGATGCCATAACAGAAGAATACCAGTATATCTTAAAGAATGATGTATAAGATATTTTTCAGAGACTAGAAGGGAAGTCTGTGGTGAATTCCAAGTGGATATATAAGATCAAGTATGCAGCTAATGGAAGTGTCGAGAAATACGAAGCGAGATCTATAGCTAGATGATTCTCACAAACATAAGGAGTTGTCTATGATGAGACACTTGATCTAGTAAGCCTGATACACTTCCATCTGTACTACCATTCATGAGTTGGAAACTATATCATATTGATAGATTCTTGATGAGTTTGGGTTTCATCAAGAGTGTTGTTGATCCAAACCTATATTATTACAGTCTTGGTGACGAGAGCCTGATTTTGATGAACTATTCAGAAATCCTTGTTGTTGGATACAACTAAGCTTTGACTTCTGATTTCGAGATGAAGGATATGAGTATGATGCACTACTTATTGGGACAAGAAGTATGACATAGGACCGATGAGATTTTCCTGAGTCAAGGAAAATATAAAGTGGGAATATTAAAGAAGTTCAGTATGATAGAATGCAAATCCACAGTGATGTATTTGAAGAAAAATATTGATGATCATTCAAATGAGACTAATCCATAGCTGATTGGATCACTGATGTATTTGGTTAACACCAGACTCGATTCATGCTATGCAGTGAATGTATATAGTCATTCCATGAGTCAACCGAGACAAACTCACTGGACAAAAACAAAACATGTATTGAGATACATACGAGGCACGGTTGGATATGGCCTGAGATATGCCTCTAGTGTGAACTTGATTTTACAGGATATGTCGATACATATTGAGCAGAGAGTACAATGGACCGAAAAAGAACATACGATTGTTTTTTTACCGTGAAGGTTGTCATGGTTTCATGGTGCAGCAGGAAACAAAGCTCTATGGACTTGAATACCACAAAAATAGAGTATATATCATTGAGTGTGAGAAGCAGTGTGGCTTCATAAAATTCTAACAGATTTACTTGATCATGAGATGGATTCTATGATTATAACCAGAGTTGTGTGAATCTCTTTGAGAAAATTGTGTTTCATGATAGATCGAAACATGTTGAGATAAAATATCATTTTCAGAGACATGATGCAGAGGAAAGAAGTACACATGCCATACCTTCCTACACATGAACATATTGCAAACACCTTCACCAAAATGGCTTGGTGAAGAATACCTCTCTAGTTGAGAGGGAGTGTTGATGACTACATCCAATAAAAAGTTTGACTACTTCTGTGTGAGACTTGGAATGATGAAGAATGTCTCCCTAGATGAGAGGGAGTGTTGATGATTAAAGTTGCATGAGACATCCTCCAAGACACAGGCTGATTGAGTCAACCTGAGAGAGAGCCCATGAGTTGGGTGTGTGGTTTATATTTGAGATAGAACTGGAACATAGTGATGGCCTCCTCCTTACACAGAGCTAAGAATAAATCTAGATGATTCTCATGTGTAACGTAATGATAAAGGAGATCTATTAAGTTGGATGTGCCTGTGGCTGAGCATAAGGTGAACATGTGAATTCCCATGAGTTGGGTGCATCATTATGAGATAGAGATGAAGACGATGTATTAGCCTCCTCTAAGAAAATATTTGAGATGATGAACTCCATATGAATCTCTTGTGTAATGCAGTGGGAAAGATAATCTATTGAGTTGGGTGTGCCTGTGGATGAGCATAGGTGAACGTGATCCTAGTGGTTGAGCACTAGTGACTGTGGTTCTCATGTGAGACGCAGTGAGATAGAGATATGTAAATCCCTATGGATGAGCCCCTAGTGGTTGAGAACTAGTGGGTGTATGATATCCCTTGCTATATTGTTCAAGATTCAGACTTACCTGTAACCCTAATTGTAATGTAAAGGGTATAGATCGGCCCCACCTTAATATATTAGATAAGTAATGTAAAATATAATTAATCTAGTTATTATTAATTATATTGTGAGTTAGAGAGGTCGGACCTGTTGTGCCAATAGACACTTCTATTGATAGGTTCAGTCTAATATAAGTAAAGGTAAATTCCCCATTGAGGAATCATATCTGAAGTGTGAGTTTGGAAATTTCAGCAAGTACATCTTCTTGGGAAAAGTGTGCACCTCTCTTCGGCCCTAGTCTTCTAGGGTTTGTGAGCACCCTTTTGTATGTTAGGTGTTTATGGTGGTGGAGGTATTTCTCTTGAAGAATATAACAAAGGATTGAATGGGTTTTATTCCCTTGTTGAGAAGGGTTTCTCGGGATAATTCTTGTGTACTTGTGCATGGTGTTTATTCTTGTGATCTTGGTTGTTGCAACAAATTGTCTATGGTTTAAGTAAAATGATAAAAAGGAATGAACTTCAGGTTTAAGCCTAGCTTATTGAAAACTCAACAAGAAGGGCATACGATTTTCTACGAATCTAGAAAATTGAATGAGCATGAAATGAATTATGTGACCCGCGATTTGGAATTGGCTTCCATCGTACATGATTTAAAAATGTGGAGGCATTACCTTCTAGGTAGAATATTTTTACTTATGACAGACCGTAGTGGGTTGAGATATTTTTTTGATCAACCAAAACTCAATGCTAGAAAAGCTAGGTGGATGGCTCTCCTCAGTGAGTTTGATTTTGAAATCAAACATATTAAAAGAAAAACAAATAGGGTGGTTGATGCCCTTAGTAGAAGTATGAAAGTGATTCACTTGGAAACTTTAAACACCTATGAACCAGACATCAAGGAGAGAGTAAAAAATGCACAAGAACCAGATGCATTTTTCAAAACTATGAAATCATACTTAGAGAAAGAGCCCAAAAGGATTAAATATGAGGGCTATCAATTGTTCAATGATGGCCTTCTAACTTACAAAGGTAGGTTGAATATTCCAAATTGTGATGACTTGAAGAGGTTTATAATAGATGACCTACATAAAAGACCATATACTGGTCATCTAGGTTATTAGAAATTGATCACAACCACTAAGAAATTGTTTTATTGGCCCGGACTGAAAAATGACATAGTTGATTACTTAGCTAAATGTCTATAATGTCAGTAGGTTAAGGAAGAGCATCGACATCCAACAAGGTTGTTGTAGCCCCTACCAATTCCCGAATGGAAATGGGAAACTATCTCCATGGATTTCATCACTGGATTGCTTAAATCAACCAAGAAGAATGAAACCATTATGGTAGTTGTGGAAAAACCGAGCAAGTCTTCTCAATTTACCCCCGTAAAGTGAACTTGCAATGAAATAGATATTTCCAATATTTTCATGAAAGAAATATTTAGACTGCATGGCATGCATAAGGAAATCATATCAGACAGAGATAAAAAATTTACTTCAAATTTTTGGAAATCTCAGTTTGCTGTTTTTGAAACTAAACTAATATTTAGTACACCCTATCACCCTCAAACTGATGGGAAGATAGAGGGGGTAAAACAAATATTAGAGGAAATTTTATGGATGCATGTGATGCATCAACCCAATAAGTGGGAAGACTACCTACCACTGGTAGAATTTTTTATAAAAATGGCTATCAAGTGTTGGAGTTACTTCACACACACCTAGGATTTATTTTTCCTAAGTTTTTTCCTTGTTTATTAGTCATTATTCAATATCCTATATTTTAGGAAGAATATTCCTCTAGGGATAAT
>JASDQU010736884.1:58677-81468 GCA_032191745.1 Picea mariana
GTCCATTGGAACCTCTACCCCTTTTTCAACAACAAATTGATCGGCTTCACGATACTTGCATAGTGAGGAACAAATCTTCGCACAAAATGGACCTTGCTGAAAAATGATTGGACTTCCTTCTTGGATGTCAGGGGGTTGATCTCATTTATTGCTTTAATTCTTTTCGGACCTATGTAAGTCCCTTTTTTTCATAAAATATGTCCCAATAGTTTTCCTTAAGTCACATCGAACAATCATTTATTTGAATTCAGAGAGACACCATATAATCTACGTCTTTCAAAAACCTTTCTCAAATAGTGGATATGATCATCCATTTTCTTTTAATGAACCTTCAATTCATATTGATAGTTTTCCATAAAATTTCCTATCAACCCGCTGAATGCATGATCCATGGCCCTATGGAATGTGGCTCCAATGTTCTTCAAACCAAAGGGCATTCTAGAATATGCATATGTCTCCCAAGGTGTGATAAATGTTGTCTTTTCCCTATCTTCCTCAACCACCAAGACCTGGTTATATCTAGAAAAAACCATCCAACATGGACATGCAAGCCAATCCAGTAACTTGCTGGAGAAAGAACTCCATATTAGGCAAAATAAAGTTATCCTTTATGCTTGCTTTGTTAAGGTTTATGAAGTCAACACACATCTAGATTTCCCCAATATTTTATCTTACAATCATAAGATTTGAAAGCTAGTCTAAGTGTCTAATAGGATAAATTATGCCTGCCTTCTTCAATTTCTCCATTTCAATCTTTACTAGAGGTTTCAGCTTGGGACTCATAATCCTTATTTTTTTCTTCACTGCCTTTGCTCCTTCCTATTAGAACTCATTCTTGCAAGGGGATGTTTTTCCTTTGAAGTTGGCCATTGGGTGACCAAATGAGAGAAAAGGGGTTTAAAAAACCCACCATATGCATTTTTATCAAAAGTTGGGGTGCGATTATGAAAAGGCGCGCACATACCTAGTTGATTAAAAGACATCAAGCACAGGCTCAGTCTCAGCCATTGGATCCATCAAATAAATTAGACCGACGACCATCGGGCGATCAAGATTATAGAGTTGCACAAAGTTTAGCATCAAACTAAGGCCCGAAATCATGAGATTTGGGCCGTTCATTTCATAGGGACATGTGGTGCACAATCATCATAGTCACATTTTTTCAAATCGGGAGGTCAAGATTTGATCACATCAGAGACTCCCGAAACGTGAAATCGCAAAAAGATCGCAGTCGTTGATCAAACGAAAAAGCTGGACCGTTGGATTAGATTTTCGTGATTTCGTGAGTTGGGAAAGTAAGAAGGTAGAGTCTTGAAGACTCGCAAAATGAAAAGTTGTGAAATGATCAGAGCCTTCCAACTAGGGGGAACCTGGCAGTAGATAATGCGAAATCACGATTTCGCATATCGGAGGTTCAAGCATGGAGCACAGGGCAAACTCTCGACACACGAAATCACAAAGTGCTCAAAGTTTGGGCCCATGATCATATCCCGAGGCCCTATGGTGTGCTAGTTCGGGAAGAATATTAGCACCTTTTTTGTAGAGCTAGTGACATGGGGTCTTTGAGGAAGCAATATTGGCTGTCAATTTTAGAGTAGATCTGATCGTCGATTTGGATGGGCCGTTTTCGTGATTTCGGGTATCGGGATTTTTGAAATCAAGGGGAGTGAAAACTCCCGAAATACGAAGCTCCGAAATTTTATAGGGGATAAGTGCAGGGTCATGGCCCGAGGTCATGTGGAAACGATGCATAAGAGTTATTACAAGGGCCGAAAGTGCCTGTTTTGATTATAGAAGGACAACAACAGGGCTCGAGGTGTCAAGATTAATTCTACAAAGTCATGACCACCACTTAGATCATGCATGGATGTTAGGGATCATCTCAATCCCAATGAATACAATTAATTAAAGTGGGGGATGGTGGTTTAAATCTCGTTTCATCGCATAAATGAAAAGCATGAAAGGATGGCTGTGGAGGCTAGATGACAACCCATAACTCCTCTGTAAATGGGTTTTCTTTCAAATCCCATACTGTTTTAATTTTGCATCTAAAAGAGGAAAAAAAGTGCAGTCTGACAACAGAAGGAGGAGACACAAAGATTTGAATGCAATGGTTTGTTCGTGTCCCTGGGGGACATTACTAGTTTTGAGTATATATACTAAGTTTTTATATTTTGTAAGTGTCAATGGTTGAGCTAGGCTCCCGTATTGTAAATTTTTGAGGAAGCACTGGTTCCTATGGTTATACATATGTATTCGAGACTTCTTGTTTAATGAAAGTCGACTTCTTTCTGTATCTCTGTAAAAAACTATGTTAAAACACTTGGAATTGGAGGATCCAATCGAGGGTAGTTATGTTGTTGTGATGTAGGTTTGATCACTGCAATATATTCACCAGTTTTAATAAATTTTCAGTGTTATATTTTCTCTCATACACTAAGTAGCTTGGAATTGGAGGATCCAATCAAGTTGTTACAATAGTATTGTGATGTAGGTTTGATAATCATGCAGTTATAACTGTGTCATTTAGGCATATCTTAGTGTCTGAAACTTTGGGTCCAAGAGGATCTTGTTCTTGAAGCTTTTCTTCCTTAGGCTGCTAGAAGACCGGATGTCCATAGCAGAATCTTACATTTTATCACCAAGTCTTTCCTCTGCTCATTTTAAACTCAACTTCCTGACTGGAGTTAGATCAAGGCCTCACTTGATTATGCTTTGCCTGGTCTGGGATTCTAAGTTAAAGTGTTATTCTCTTGGGTCTATTCCCATTCGACCACCCTTATTCATTCATTGTGACATATAAAACTGATGGGTATCAGGATTACCTCTGCTGCAATCCAGACATGACTTCTGGTGCTTTCTGACACTATTGTTGTGGATGAAATTGAAGATTTTCCCTGGGTAGAACAACAACGTTTACTATTTCTGAAGGTGCATAAAAAATTAGTACTTAAAATATTGAAACTTTGCACTTGACGACTCCACTATTTCCACTTCACTGTTTCAGTTGTGGCTACTTTTAGCACACTTGAAAGCTGACCCAGAGGATCTTTCTCAAGAAGGTTTTCAACAATTGCTTTCTCAGCTTGAGAAGTTCTCTGGGGGAATGACAATGTTAGGGTCTAGCCTTTGATGGTGAACAAAGACTAGACACATTCCAAGCTATGCATCATTCACTTGGTGACTCGATGATTGAAGGATCGATTGATGACTCCACTGGTTCGAAATGGAAAAAATCCTGGTTCAGAGGTTTGCTCCTTTAAATTTTTTTGTTGTTCCTGGTTTTCCTAATGTTGTCCCTATTGTGGATGAATGGGGTGATTATTTTCCCATATTTAGAGGGCATGTAGAGGACAACCCTGTTCCACATCTCCATGAGTTTCATGAAATCATGCATCAATGGGATATACATCACAAGGATGTATTATTAAAAATGTTCATGTTCTCATTAGCAGGGGATGCTCATGAATGGTATCATTCTTTACCCCCTGCTAGCATCTCCTCCCTGAGAGAGTTTCATGCAGCCTTCATTAGGCATTGTCAAAGGCATTATTCCTCTGAGTTAATCTGTCATAATTGTTGTGAGGGATATGAAGGCCATGATCAAGATGTGGTTGTGTCTTATGAAAGATGTGAGGATGAGGACCATGAAGAGGAGGATTCTCTAGGTGAGTTGAAAAATATCGTAGAATATCTCTCTGTAGAGATAGAAAAGTTGAAGGCAGATCATGAATGCTACCTTTTTGAAGAAAATACAGAGGATTTTCCAGTTCTTGAAGTTGTTGTTCTTTCATCCCTACTGATGAGGGTAGTATTCAAGATTCCATGGTGGTAGAGACATTAGTTTCTACCCCTCATAATCCTGATGTCTCTATTTTAAAGGAACGAGCCCTTATGGAGGAGGATTCTTCTCTTTTTCTTCACGAGATTTCCCATGATGTGTTCACATATGGGACTAAAAGGAAGGATCGGGAGATCGTTCCACTTTGGCCTATTGTCCCTAGCTTTGAGGATTATTTATATGAAGAGAAGCAGAGCCCCACATAACAGTTCACCAACCAAAGAAGTGACCAACCTATATATGACAGTTACGAATCAAGTTCTGAGATGGATGTGCAGGATTTTCAAGAACAGGCTGTTGGGCCTTATCCTCTATTCATTAAGCAAGATTATCTTGAGGAAATCGTCCCTCCTGAAACTACTAAAGACACTAAGCAACAAGATGAAGAGAAGAGTTTTCCCATGGGTCCTATTTATGATGATTATGAATCTGACCCTTAGGAGAGCTAGGAAGATGAACCAGAAGAACCAGAGGAGAAACATAAGGAGCATTTTATCTCATGTTCAGAACCTGTTAATGAGAAGCCATCGCCTGAGATCAGTCATCCTGTATCGAATGTTCACCTTCCTGTGCCTACCAAAGAGATTCAACAATGTGTGAGAAACTATGTAGCAGAGAAGGCTGTCTGTTACAAATTTTCTGGAGTTTGTTGCTTGGCCTATGAGCCTGTGAAGGAATACATGGAGTTGTATTTCCTTCATGTTTTGAAGCTGCCCAACTTTATCTTGACCTCAGCATTAGGAGGAAAGCTGAAGAATGTAACAATTCTTCTATCATGATTGCATTACCTATTATCAATCATCGATAGAGTGAAGGATCTTCTAGTTAGGAAGTTACTTGAATGGTTTTAGTGGATGTTTTCTTTCACCTAGCACTATGTAAAATTTTATTAGTTTAGGACTGTACATAAATAAGCTCCTTCGAGCATGTGTGTTTATTTTTGTTTTTACTTTTGGTCTATATTTTCAGCAGTGTGTTTTGAGCTTAACTCCATAGCCCAACAGAAGGCGACTAGAATTGCAAAAGGAGATCTTAGATCCTCACTGGGAGGACTCTATCCCCCATGGAGCTTAATGTTAGCACTTTACCGTTAGCACTTTACCTAATGTTAGACTCCTTTGTATGCCTATAGAAACTCCTACAAATATTTTTTCTTCTGTTTAGTACACCCCTCCAAGGATTCCTTTACCATTATTGACTCATCATTAGACTGATTTTCTCTTAAGAAAAGTAAAACATATCTCTTACTAGAAGTAATCAACTTCTTGGCTTGTTTGGCACTTAACAATGAGATATTTGATTTACCTTTGTGTGTGTTGATTATGTAGGAATTTCCATCCTTGATTAGGTGGTACAGGTTGGCTCTGTACATTAATATTGCATCCCTTACATACATGTAGGGGTACTACACCACACACATCCAGGGGTACTACATCCAACACCACTTCATCAATAAAGTTTGGACTTATAGGAAATTTAATATTACAATGTTTCATTAGCTTGATATTTTCATCCTTGTTTACCCAACCCAATCTGTAGGGAATATGATTCTCATGAACCTCCAATCCAAGATTTCCAACCAAATCTTTTTCTATGATATTATCCTGTGAACTAGAGTCGAAGAGAGCATAAATATTAGTCTTCTTGACTTGGATCTTGATGTGGAAGAGCTTGGTCATATCATTTTCTTCTTGGTGGTGAAGGATACTCAGATTCACCTCCTTCTACATTGATGTGCATAAAATATTCTCATCCACATTGGAGCTACTTTTGACTTTATTTCTCCAATCCATGGCTAAAAGATTATTTTTCTTCACATCCTTCTTGCGGTTCTTCGATTCTATCTCTAGATGTAGTTTCAAACACTTTTCCTTAGTGTGACCATTAATATTGCAATGGTTATAATGGTTGTTGGGATCCTTGCACTAATCTGCAGTGGCTGCCATCTTCTTATCCTCATGCCCCCTTCCACTTCTTCTTCCTCTCCTTGGAAGCTTCTTGGTGGTCTTTATGCTTGGAACCATTTTGATACCCTTTCTTGTGGTCTATGTTTTTAAGATACTATGGATGTAGACATTCCTCATCCATTTTCCTTGGATTGAAAAACATATCTTTCTTTCGTAGATGACTATGTAGACCACCCGGATACTTGAGGAGTACATTTGGGTTCCTGAGATAAATATCTAGCATGGTGGTTGCATTACTCTTGTTTCCCCCAACTTGTAAATATAACTATAGCCTGCTAAAATACAATGGGAAGACTAATTATGTGTGGATGTTGGAATTGATGAACCTTTTGATAGAAGTTAATGTATATATATTTTTGTTACTAATTAAAATTGAAATTGTTGCATAACTGTTGAAGGGGTTTCCAAGGTAGATCATGATGCTTGAGAGAGATGGTGAGGGGAACCAGTAATGGTAGAGATGACCCCTACCAGACCAATACTCAATTGGTTTTAAATTGTTCAGACCAAGAACAATCCTCTAACCCAAATAATTTAATTAGCAGTCAGGCTGGTAGTTGGGAAGTCTTCCTCAAGAGTCATTGACGAAATGGGAAGAGTACCCATCTGAAAACCTCGTAATCTGACCCACAAAATTGGGAATTGGACCCACAAAATATTTCTAAGGAAGGAAAGAAAAGACAGGAAATTCATGGGCAAAGAGGAGTATGCAAGAGGAATGGGTATGGCGACCATTTTTGAAGATGGAGATCATGTGAAAGTCTTTGCTTCTGAAGAGAATTGAAAAATGAATTTGTTCTAGGTACAAGAATTGTTGGGTGACGTTCTAACCAAGTTGATAAAAGGGGTTGCAGAGAAGATGAGTGACTGAGGAAGCACTCATTGCAGACCCCCTTGCTTGGTGGAGAGAAAACCGATATGTGAAGTTCCTGTGGGAGGAGGAGAGTAACTTCTATCCTTGGCTATTGTTGAACAAAAGGAAGAGTCTCTCTCAGAGCATCATGATCTAGCTAGGGGGTGGCCAATGGTAAATTCATCCAGGATTTGTTGTGCCTACGGTTGGGTGGAAATTGGCACCCCTTTCAGTAGTTGCAACACTATTTGTTTTTTCTATAAATATATTTTGTTAAATCTCTGTAGTGTTTATATCAGAGAAAATTATATACTATGTTTTAGAACTGTGTAAGTTTAATTTCTGACAAAAGTGACTTGAGAAATTTAAGTAAAATAAAGAGAATGTCTTAGTTGAAGCTCATTTGATTTAATTCTTTATCTCTTGACTATCTGTGTGTTAAAATAAGATTTCTAGGAGTGGATGTTGTGGTTTAATGTGTTGTATAGTTTAATGCATGCTTGGGAAATGATGACTGAATAGTTAAAAATATCTATAAAACATTTGAAATAAGAGAGAGTGATTTATGTGCATAATAGTCTTTTATTTTAGTATGTCCTCAAATCCTATGCCAGAAAAGTTAGAGGATATAAGATTTTTTTAGCCTTCAGGAAATAATCCCAAATATGGAAAAACATTAAAAGTCATTATAAATGGTTATTAAGGAAACATAATTAGGAAATAAACATGAAATTTCCTAATTGAATTAAAATACAAAAGTTCTCAAAATTCTATTTGGGGCATAAAAAACATTTATGTTAAATTTGTGTTAAATCTCCTAAATTTGGGAATAATGCCCTTAAATTTTGATGGGTATTAAATCCTAGTAGAAATACTGAATTTACTGTGGTGGTAAATCTTTTTCTTAGGACCAATCCCCTTAAATTTATTAAGAATAGTAAAACATAGTAATAAGGAAATAGACCTACTCATTTACCCATGAAGAGGAAGATATATAATTATGTTTTTTAATTTCTAGAATAGAGATATTTCCTTGAATTAGGATTTTGTTTTATTATTTTTAAAAGCCTGGAAAATAAGGAATAGATTTCATTTCCTTTTTGTTACAGGTTTAATGAAACAGATCTTTAAATTAAACCTTTTCTTTGTGCATGAAAAATGGAAATATGAAATCTCTTTAAATATGAAAAAAGGTTTTAACTATGCTAAGATTTTCCCCATTTACAGAATTATATGGTGCCCATGTAGCTCAGTGCTCCTGAAGAAACGTGAATATTAGAGTATTTTTTAATTATTACTGTTCAAATACTTGGAGTTATAAAAACACTCCTACCTTGAAAATATTTATACAATATTTAAAAACATTACTATCGAATAATCCTTTCTTTCAAAACACAGATAATGGAGCAATTGATTAGAGTGTGAAGACCAATGGGTTTTAAGAAATATGTTATTAAATATTAAACTAAGCTCGTGGGTGATTGGTCTTCAGAGTCCCACCTTTAGAGAAGAATGGAGAGTGCATGATAATGAAGTATGAATCCATTGGACCGATGGCATGGACATTATAAAGTTGGATGCAATTTAATATTACCCCTTCCCTTTCCTAATTGGTTATCGGAGTAATGAGAAGGGCACATGCCTCCGATGACTTCAGCTTGGGATGAGATATATGCTTTAAAACTTAAATATAGTATAAAATTTAACCTGGATATATTGTGATTGGACTTCGGTAAAGATAAAAATGAGTACATGAATTATAATATAATATTTATTTTCAGAGTTACGAGCGGAGTGCACAAATACCAAGACCGAAATTCTATTCAGAGTTGACTATTCAGAGAATATTCAGAGTGGATGGGAGGGAGTTTCATAACAAATCCCAAAGTTGTCGGAGCAATGGAACGAGCATTATAAAATTCTAAATGAATATATTAATATTAAACCATACACCCTTGTGATTGGGGTCAGATTGTTGAGATGAGTACACACCTTTCAAGTCCAAATTGATTTAAATATTCAATAGTATTATAATGTTATAGTATTATAAATGTTTAATATTACACATCTAGGAGGTTTAATTACTTAAATGAAATATTATGTTAAATAATCCCCTAGGTTGGTATAACATGTAATATATAATAAATGGGCACAATTTTCAAAGCCTTTTTGGTGCTCAATACATTCAGAGTTGACTCTTTGGAGTATTTAGAAGGGGGCATGCAAATAAATTATGAACCCTTCGAAGCGATGGCGACAGTTTCAATAATTCCCATGCACATATAATTTAATAGTATTAATCATTGCCCTTGTCTAATTGGTTTTCAGAGTAAAGAGATGGGCACACATATTTCAATAGTGAAGACATTGGAAATGGATTGAATTGATGTAATAAAAAAAATATCAAATTGAATATATTTAATCCTTTTTCCCCCAGTTAATAAATAAATATGCATATATTAATATATATGTTAAATCATGTGAAATTCGGTGTGGAGTTGCGTGCTGAGAGAGGTCAATGAATTATAAACATTAATTGAGGTTAATCAACTTAAGTATATGTTGGCCTAAATACCCTTATCATGTTAAGTAGTGAGTTATATACATTAATTAAGGTTAACCAATTTAAGTTTGTTATGGCTTAATTAACCTTATCCTGTTATAATATAATTACTTAAAATGATTTTATGAGTAATGATTAAATTAGTACTAAAACTACTTCTAAGGGGAAGAAAGAAAAAAGGTAAATACCCATTAATTACCAGGTGAGAATTATTATGCAAATTATTTGGCTAAGTGCAAATTACATTTACAAGGATAATTAATTAGGGAATATTAATTTTTCTGAATAATGATTAAGTAATTGGATATCAAAGAGAAGTATTCTAAGAAATATCAATGAAGAATTTTAATTGGTTCATAGTAGAGGGAATATTCCTTGATACCTTGGGCTCAGGGTAATGATATTGTGTGAATCGATCAAACTCTGAATGGATGGTATTGAGAGGGAATATTCCTCGATACCATACTCATTGGAGGGAATCAAAAATCACGTCGAAAGAAGGTTTGAGCAACCAGTGGTCGTAGGCTTGCGTGGAATGAAATTCCTTCGTGGGATTTTTGGCTAGTACCTCGTCGGGACAAGGATGTCACCAAGTTAGTTGGCATGGACACTAAAATTTCATGAGGATTCCACATGGAATCAAGAGAGATATTTCCTATGTAATCTAGAGAATCTTTAGAGGGTCATAACTCTTTCCCCAGAGCTCATTTCTGTGCAAACTTATCGTCGTTGGAAATCTCTTGACGAGCAAAAGACAATGGAGTTGTGATAGAGATGATTCATTATTATTATTAGAAGAAAAAATTTAATACCCCATATCCTAAAAGGTACTTAGGGGGTTGGATGTGTGACAGAGTGGTATCAGAGCGAGCAACAACACTTGGCCTAGTTGCACTCATAAACGAGTCAAATAAAATTTTATTACATGAATTTTAAGGGGTAACACCTTATCTTAACCTATTCATAATAAGATTATTTAAACCACTACTGAAGAGAGGAACACAAATTTCTATTGTTGTTATATGTTCTAAAAATTTGAATTGTATGTTGCTAATGTTTCCAAATAATGAAGTTGATTTCACCTTACAAATTGCATGTGATGTTCATAAACTAGTAGATAATTAACTAACAGAAAATGTTTTATCAACACTTAAATAGTTAGTGGAAAACAAGGAAAACTACGACGTAAATAATGGTGACACACCATGAGTTGGGGAAAATATCCCATAATAGAGAAGAAGAATATGACGAGAGGAGGGCAGTGGAAACCCCTTCGGATTTGGATAACACTGTAAGAAGCATCATGGAAGAATTACAGAGTTGTAAGGTTGACAATGAAAGGATGATAAAAGAACAAGAAAAACAAACTGAAATTAATGCAGTCCTACTACAAAGCCTATCTGATATACAAAGGAAACTGCAACATGGGCCAACAACCAGTAATGTGGTTAGGCATCATACTAAGAAAACCCATAGTCCAACTGATATACAAAAACATGGTATTGAAAGTATCCACACAAGGAGAAGCACCTCAAAGAAGGCCCAACATGGAGCCAAGAGACATGCTAACGCCAAGAATTCAACTGAACAATCCTCTAGTGAGGAAACTGACAACTCAAAGTAATTGTCTAGTAGTGAGACTAGTTTGCATTCTCGAAGGAGAAGAAAGAAGAGAAAACATTCCAAGAGCCATGAACCTGAAGAGTTTAAGAAATCCAAATCACCCACATTCGATGGAGAAATTAAAAAGGGGGAAGAAGCAGAAGTTTGGATACTTGTCTTGAAGAAGTACTTCAGATTCCATGACTACTCTGAAAAATTAAAGGCCCGAATAACCATTTTCAACTTGAATGAAAAGGCCTCCATTTGGTGGGAGGACCTTAGGAATGTGAAAGGACTCCATGAGAAGGACTTATCATGGAAGAAATTTGAAAAATAATTTAAGAAGAAGTATCTTACTAAAAAATATTATGATGGGAAGATCAAGGAGTTATATGACCTCAAGCTAGGACAACTCACAATAGATGAATATATCAACAAATTTCTTGAGCTGATGAGGTGTGTGCCCTACATAAAGGATGAAAAGGTAAAGATGTAATGGTTTGTTAGTGGACTTCCATAGTCCTTCAGGGAAATAATTGAGTTTGATGAATCTAAGACTTTAGAAGACACTATTCGAAAGGCAAGGTACTTCTATGAGCAACTCAAGAACAATGAAGAACCTCATAAGGATGAGAAGAAGAAAAGTTATTTGGGATTCAATAAGAAGGGGTTTAAATCCTCAATATTTAAGAGTCATGGGAAAATCTCTAAGATGAGTCTTCCTACGAAAAGTGTTTATCAGCAAAATTTTCCATCTTAGAGTGGTAATAAACCCTTCAAATCAGCCCCAAGAAAGACTGATAATACAAAGAGAGAACCCTTGAAATATTTGGATCGTGGAGACGAAAATTTGTTGAGGGATTTCCCACATAGGCAACATGAAAATAGGAAGGTCTACAACATCCAGGAGGCTACCACAATCAATGATGTGGCTAGGAGAACGAAACAAATTTATGTAGCCTTGGATAATAGACAAGATGACCACCAAGCTTCAGTGGTGGAGATGGGAGGTACAATTTCCAACCATATATTTTCCATTTTAATTGACCCTGGTTTTAATATGAGTTATGTTGCACCTCAAAATGTTGAGAAATGTAAATTGAAACAAGTAAAACATGCTAAGTCATGGCTGGTATAGATGGCCACTGGAACAAAAAGAAAAGTGATAGAGGTCATACATGTAACATCTCCGACCACCAACAGGAAGGGCAATGCCATTACTCAGATGCTTTACTTAGCTTTGATATGATTTTGTAACATCCCTGACCACCCAGGCTGGGCCACGCTACACCAGATAACTCTTTTATTCTCTCTATGGAACATACTATAACATACCCAACATCTAACTGAGCTATGCCACATACATTTTTTGAACTACATGCAATTAAAATATATACACATAGAACTCTTGCGAAATAATTATATATAAAATGTAAACATACCAATACATCTGTAAATACATGGATTCACACTGAAATAATAGTAAACATATACATGTAGCATATACAATAATACCCATAAAAATAAATACAGAAATAATAATGCAACATGTAAATTTATCACATAGTTGACACTTATCTTGGTCATAATTCAACTGCATGCAGACCTTCCATGAACCTCCTAGCCTTATACCACACTGTTCATCACTCTGAATAGTGAGTCACCCCCGAGCTGGGACTAAACTCCACCCGGGTAAAGGGTTCCTAACCAGGATAATGGTTCATGGAAAACAGGAAAGACTCTGTCACAGATGCCTACTCAAACTAACAACCTACAATATCTCATTCCCCACATGCCCGTCCCACCCCAGGAAGTGTGCCCCTTCTCTGCTCAATAGTCCTTCGGCTGCCCCACTTCCCTTCTAGGGCTTCAACAACAGGCCAAACATGAAGTCTCAGAGCCTTGTAGCTACAATTTGGCACCTTCAGGAAATCAATTCCCAACAATTGTCTCACCCAGAGAGAAATTTCTCACAGGCCTAACAACCCACCTCTTCAATATCCCACGGGCTTGACAACCCGCTTCTTCAATATCCCATGGGCCTGAAAACTCGCTTCTTTAGTCCAAATCCCCATCTAACCAACTACACAAACAAGTATGGTTATGGATAAAGGTTCAGGTACAATCATGAAGATATGAAGGATAGCTCAATGGGTGTGTGCATGCTCATGGATGACTGAATGGATGGCTGAATGATGGAAAGAATGATGGAAAAAATCATGGAAAATATGGGAAAACAAACTAAGTCCCCACAATATGTATGCATGTCCCCAACTTGACACTTGACATGTTGGGAGCTACTTTGGCCCACTTGTCCCCAACTTTGGAACTTAGGATAAAATAATTATCCATACTTTATGATTTAAGAAATATTAATATAATATTCCTTTTTGGCTTAAGCTCCCTAGATTATCCCTTTTCCTTAAATTTTGGCCCTCCCTTTCCCTAAATAGTGGATTTTAGTCCCCCATCTCTTTTATTGTGATCAGTCTGCACGGAACGATGTATTTTATATTAATTATGAGACATATCCAAAAATAGGCACACTGGCCTTTAACCTCTAGGCTCTCTAGCTTAATACAAACATAAGCCTCCTAGCTTATAATAACTGGCTCACTAGCCTATAAAATAAAAAATAAACACAAAGGCTCGCTGGCCTCAATATCGCACGCACTTAAGATGTTGTGTGCATTATCCTGGAATGTGCCCATTTCATCATTTTATTGCGTAGTACAAGCACACACTATGCCATGAAATGTGCATACATAATGATATCAAACAACTCACCAGCTTAAGTACATTTTCATTTTGCATTATAATTGGGTTCATGTTAGGGATATTGCAATCCCCTTCCCTTATTTATGCACTATTCTCAGTGAATTATATACCATGTACCATTCAAATTCTCTAAAATTTCCGAGCTTTAGCTATTAAAAGCTTGCTAGCCATCTGGTGCTCTACTTTCTAGCACCACTTCTGGTATGCATACTGCAATTGAAAGTCAATTACTCTATTCCATAGAGATTCTTCAAGAAATAATCCAGCTCATTATTCCTTATTACATGCTTCAATTTAACCTCATTGAAGCAACAACTGGTTGTAGGTCCACGTTGTTCCAACCAACCTTGTATATCATTGTTTGTAAACTCTCAGTAGTGTACCACTCCTGAGCATGGATATGAATCCATCAGAGCAATGGCTTCCTAAGATAACCACAACCCACAATCAATATCAACATAGTCTAGGCCAAGGTACCAAACCTCAAATGCACTCCAACCAACGGTCCCTCTTCCCCACATGCATGTACAACCCAAGGTAGTATGCACCTTCATTGTCCAACAATTCATTGGTTTCTCAACTTCCCTTCTAGGGCTCCAGCACAGACCAGACAGGAAGCCTCAGAGCACCGTGGCTCTAGGAGTTCCAACTTTAATCATTATCATCTCATCTGCATCATGAACATGCATTTATCATGAGAGAGCATTAAAAATTCCATTTTAGAAATTAAATTAGTTTCATAATGAATTTGACTTTTCCCAAAATATGAAATTCTATTTCATAATTTTTCATTGTTGTTGCAATAATAGGATGTAGTTTTCCTTATGTATTTCATCAAGCACCATGCTAAATACCATTTTTTTTTCCTGCAATGATTATATATTGCATACAACCAACAGATTGTCAGTATTTTCTGTACATCATAATTCTACATGTACAACACCTTATGTAATGATCTTAGAATTGCCTCCACCTAGCAACTCAAACACAATTATCAAAACAATTTATTAGATAGAATGAATCATCATTCTATGCATGTACCTGCTCATAATTAATAACAGTAGGTTCATTATTTTAGTTTTTTGAACAAAAAAATTTCTATAGTCACTATTCCTGTGATTGTCTGACTTGCAAATTTTCTGTTGCAATGTCTAAAAGTTCCTGAAATGTTCTCAACTCCATGAGTTAGCAACACTTTAGTTGTTGACATAATTAATTCCATTCAAGAACACATATACATGCACTCACAAAATGCATTTGGCAATTGCATTTAAATATACAATTTTATAATGTATGAGTGCAACTCTGCCACTTACTAGACATGATAACAACTCTCAATGCCTATTTATTCAATGCACCCTTGTATTGATTTTCAGAACGATCTTTATCTAAGTCATGTATCTCACCATTCATAAATTGGAAATCTAGCCAATATCTTGACAAATCTCCACACACTTACCATTGTCTTCACAATTACTTGGATGCCTTCCTTTTCGACCTGAACACTACACCAAGAATACAATTTTGTGTTGTTTATTAGTGTTAGCAGAAAGATTGTAGTCCAAGTTTTATTTAAAGGTAGGAAGCTCATTGAGTGTTTGTGTGGCACATAACCTTCCTATAACCATACCGTACCATATCCAACCATGTTCAGGTCTCATACATGACTAACTTTCCTAGCATCATTCCTATAACAAATTTTTATCTTTTATTTTCTTTGGTTATTGCCTCATAACCAAATTAACATGACATGCTACCATGTCAGTGCGTGGATTCAAAAGCTAAAAGATTTAATAACTATAAAAAGCCTCTAGCCTTTACCACACCTAGTGGTAACTTAATCATGTCAATGCACTTAAACAATACCCTATTGCATATTGCAAAAATTCAGTTTGGGGAAATTCCTACCTGAATTTCTGTTTGGCAATTTCGCAACATAATTTCAAAAGAGAAATACTTACCTGCATAGATTCCATTAAATGAATTTAATGCTACCTGATTGGGTGATGAAAATAGAATCTCTCATGCCTCTTTATCATCCTTATAATAAACATTCCAACTTTTTGTTGCTTCCTTACATATGCAACAACATTATCAACAACACTTGCAAACATGCAAGCATTCTCACTTTATGGCTATCCCAACCAGCCATAAAATACTTGTTGCTACAGTAATTGCAACAACTTCTTTCTTCCTGAATCATGTTTCCTTGTTTATCCCATAAGTTTTCCATTCTTCTATATTCCTGAATCTTTGTGTGCTCTTCATTGTAACCATCGTGCTTGATTATTTATGATTTGAGCACGTGCTAGCCAAATAAATCTTGGCTACCTTTTCTTTTCCATCCAAATACTAAATTGATATTAAACTTCAACTTTTATTTAATTCTTGGATCCATCTATCCCAACTCGTACTTGGATGAATTATAATTCTCATCATGTTGTCTTATAGACTTTGGATATTCAACATCCATTTATTTTTCGTACTAAACTACTTCGGCTCTTTCTGGACTAAATACTTTAGTATTTGGGTTTTCTTCCACCCTTCTCCATTACTTGCCAACTAGCCTCAAAATTGGTTTGCATAGACAAACTCTTATCATACTGTAGGGATGCACATATGCCTCCTTCTCTAGCTACATAGAATTAATTAAAATCACTTAATACTGATTTTAATTTACCAACCAATTTCAAGTGATACTTCCACCCATGGAAATGTCACTCATGGCTCCATGCCATTTGAGATGGATTCTTCTCAGGTACCATCTCTTTTACATTCAAAACCAAGCATAGAACCATTTTCATTTTCATGGTTCTTAACTGACTCTCTACAAAAATTCATTTCACTTTTAAGTCTGTCATGGCTTTGACATCTCTATGCCATTGTGGAAATATCCTTAATACCTTTGCAATGCATCAACAAGGATCTATTATAATTGCTTTCTCTCTTGGAGTGTTTTCCTGCATTCCCATTAGCTTGATATCTACCTCATGATTTCCTCTTCCATTATCCTAGGATGTTCATGGACTTGCAACTACATATTATGCTGATATTAATTTTCAACTTTCTACTATTATTTGGATCCCTCCGATCCAACTCCTACATAACTCAATTATATTCTAGTCATGTTTTCTGAGTAACCTTTGATAGTTAACACTAACTTCCTTCTTGAGTTACTTGATTTATCCCTTTCTTATCTAATCATATCAACACTTGGATTTTCTTGTTGGCTATTACTTTCCCCTATATTGACCAATGTTATTTCAACCTACCTTGCACAATCCACTTCTATCATGCCCTATTGATTCCCTTCATACAATGCTTCCACTGCGCACTCTGATAACCATAAGGGAAGTATTACTTTTTAATTGCATAGCAAGTCCCTGGATACGATGCACTCTTTATAAATATATGCATTAAGCCTATTTCTTTATCTGATTACTATCATTTTGATAGTCAATTCATTTTATAATAGATATGACTCCAATTTATTGCTTAATCTATTTATTGTTTTATTTATGAGTGAATATACTTTCACTAATTCATTCACTACATGATCTATTCCTCTATCCAAATTCCATTGAATACTTGACTAACATGTGAAAACTTCCTGTAGTGGCTTCCCAAAACTTTATGGCTATACTCAGATTCATACCTTGACATTTTGAGGTCTTGGCTTCTGATCATCTTATGAAATATTTATGTCATAACACTCTTTCTCTGAGTACCTCTACTTATTTTTAAATAAAATCCAACATTCTCCCCTCTTAAGAACTAAATTTTTGGACTCTGCAAAAATGTGCAACCAATTAAATTTGTTATTCTAAATAATTTAACAAATTTATGAAATTATGTACAATTTTGTTCCAATAATGCATCAGAATTATTCTTCTGATCTCTTGTGAAAATTAATGCCCAAATCAATTTTCTGGGTGAATAATTATATTCTATTGTCCGATACCTTTCCAACGCCTACCCCCATGCTCAATTCTGAGTCTTGAGCAGAACGTTATGGCTATTTGAAAATTGCCCAATAACTTTTCTATTCATTCTTCAACTTGGCACAACTCTATGCTGTAAATATGCATTTTTGCACATAATCCATTGGAATTTTCGTGGGAGCTCCATTGGGTTTCATCATATACATATTATGGACACTTTATCCAAGTTTCACCTTTTTCTAGGTTCCAGGTTGTTAGTTACAACCGACTGAAGTTCTAGGCCAAAATGCCATATTGTAACTGATATGTTACAGGTACCTTCTTTTACATATTAAACACTTTTAAAATGCCCAGAAATTTAATTCATCTCTTGGAATGATTTCTATGGTTCAATATATTTCTATTGACTGCTCATGTGCCTTAATCTAATTCTAGAGCAGAAATTTATGGCTCTTTGAAGTTAGATGGGTCTTAAAATTTACCCTCCATTGTTTGTGTTGTAACTTTCTCATAAAAGCTCCGTTTGATGAATAGTTTAGACCATTAGAAAGCTCTCTCCGAGATATTTTATTTGAGTAGTAGAGACAGAGTGTACCTTTCTTACACCTATGTCTCTTGGTTTTTGAGTTTCTAAAAACGCTCTTAAAGCCCTCAAAAACGCGTTGTAAAAAGATGACGTTCAAATGATATAAAACGTTGTAGAAAATCATTGGTTTTCTACCATTGTTCACCCTTTAAACAACTTCACGCGCACATATCTCAACCTGTAACCCAATTTTATCATGCGCAACAACAACACAAGGTAAATTTTTCTTTGCACACTTTAAAACAACTGTGTATCACTTCTCTGTCGCACTAATAACTTGCGCGCACTACTTTTATGTCGTGCGCCAATATCCACCACGCATAGTTTTGGTTCTTGCACTATTACCTGTTCCATGTAGTTTTTGTATTGTGCGCTGATATTTCGCGTGCATTATACTCTACGCACTGCACCATGCCATAGTTTAGTACGTCTCCACCACACACCACTAACTAAATTGTCACGTGACAACACGTACCCACATTGCGCGCACACCAACAAAACTCCTCTGCACTCTTCCAACATTGTGCACACTACGCGCGTCATTATTGTGTGTGTGCACACCGCACAATGCTAAATTTATCGTGCGGTCCTGTACACCAACATTTTTCTATGTGGCGCCTAAATTTAACGTGCACACCCGCACACTAACATTTTTCCGTGCAGCACCAAAATTTAGCGCGCACACTTGCACACTAACATTTTTCAGCACGGCACCAAAACTTAGCGCATGCACCAACATGCCAATATCTTGTCGTGCAGTGCCAAATTTTACCTATTACAATATTTTCACTGCGCATCATGCATTTTAGTGCGCCCACCTATGCACATTCATTTTTCTACACATCAATTCCTTCTAAATTCCGCTGCAGAAATTCGAGCTTTTGCTTAACTTTTTCCCCAATTTACCATAGACATTTTGCAACCATGAAATTTTTTAATTTCACCTCGATAACACCAAATCAACCTCTGCAACAACAAATCGTTGTAGGTTGACATTTCTGGAACGGATTTTTCCCAAGCTCAAGTCATGAATTGAGAATTTCAATTACTAAATCCATTCCATCTGGCATGGCTTTACTGTAACGTCAAATTTGATCCATTCTAGGTCCGAATTTGCTAAAACAGATATTAAACTAGTAATATCTCACCACTTAGCTGAATTTCTTGATTTTCCTGTGAATTTAACAACATAAATTGGGGATTTTCCCAATTCCGCGTCCTTGTTTATAAAATTTATCATGGACGTTATACAACTCGAAATTTGGCCACTTCGAAATAAATCCTCCATGAAATTTCACTTCGACTTAAATTTCTCGGCCCATCCAGGCTCAGTGTTGAAAATTGAAACTTTGATACCATATTGTAACAACCCCGACCACTAATAGGCTGGGCAATGCCACTACTTAGACGCTTTAATTAGATTTGATATGATTTTGTAATGTCCCCGACCACCCAGGCTGGGCCACGCTACACCAGAGAACTCTTTTATTCTCTCTGCAGAACATACTATAACATACCCAACATCTAACTGAGCTATGCCACATACATTTTTCGAACCACATGCAATTAAAATATATACACATAGAACTCTTGCAGAAGCATTATATTTAAAATGTAAACATACCAATACATCTGTAAATACATAGATTCACATTGAAATAACAATAATCATATACATGCAGCATATACAACAATACCCATAAAAATAAACACGGAAATAATAATGCAGCATGTAAATTTATCACACAGTTGACACTTATCTTGGTAAGAATATCACCAACTGCGTCCAGAACTTCCATGAACCTCCCAACCTTAGACCACACTGTTCATCACTTTGAACAGTGAGTCACCCCCAAGATGGGACTAAAATCCACCTGGGTAAAGGGTTCCTAACCAGGCTAATGGCTCTTGGAAAATAGGAAAGACTCTGTCACAGGTGCCTACTCAAGCTAACATCCTACAATATCTCATTCCCCACATGCTTGTCCCACCCCATGAAGTGTGCCCCTTCTCTTCTCAACAGTCCTTCGATGGCCCCACTTCCCTTCTAGGGCTTCAGCAATAGGCTAGACAGGAAGTATTAGAGCCTTGTAGCTGCAATTTGACACCTTCAAGAAATCAATTCCCAACAATTCTCTCACCCAGAGAGAAATTTCTCACGGGCCTAACAACTCATCTCTTCAATATCCCACGGGCCTGAAAACCTGCTTCTTCAGTATCCCACGGGCTTGACAACCCGCTTCTTCAGTCCATCTCCCTAGCTAATCAACTACACAAACAAGTATGGCTATGGATACAGGTTCAGGTATAGTCATGAAGATACAAAGGATATCTCAATGGGTGTGTGCATGCTCATGGATGATTGACTAGAAGATTGAATGATGGAAAGAATGATGGAAAAGATGGGAAAATGAACTAAGTCCCCACAACATGTATGCATGTCCCCAATGTGACACTTGTCATGTTGGGAGCTACTTTGGCCCACTTGTCCCCAACTTTGGAACTTAGGATAAAATAATTATCCATACTTTATGATTTAAGAAATATTAATATAATATTCCTTTTTTTCTTAAGCTCCCTAGCTTAGCCCTTTTCCTTAACGTTTGGCCCTCTCTTTCCCTAACTAATGGAGTTTAATCCCCCATCTTTTTATCGTGGTCGTTCTGTGTGAAACAATGTATTTTATATTAATTATGAGACATATACAAAAATAGGCACACTGGCCTTTAATATCTAGGCTCTCTGGCCTAATATAAAAATAGGCCTTCTAGCTTATAATAACTGGCTCACCAACCTATAAAACAAAACATGAACACAAAGGCTCGTTGGCCTCAATATCACGTGCACTTAAGATGTTGCGCTCGGTATCCTGGAATATGCCCATTTCATCATTTTACTGTGCAGTACAAGCACACACTATGCCATGAAATGTGCATACAAAATGATATCAAACAACTCACCAGCTTAAGTACATTTTCATTTACATTATAATTGGGTTCGGCCTAGGGATATTAGAATACCAACATTCCAATTCATTATGAATGGATTTTCCACCCAAGCGACCCTAAACATGCTTCCTTTAGGATCTTATGACCTATTGATTGGCATGGATGTGTTAGCTTCCCATAAAGCCAAGTTGGATTGTTATAATAAAAATTTGGAGTGTGAAGATGAAGAAGAGAGGAAAACAGGAAAGACAGGAAAGACTCTGTCACAGGTGCCTACTCAAGCTAACATCCTACAATATCTCATTTCCCACATGCATGTCCCACCCCATGAAGTGTGCCCCTTCTCTTCTCAACAGTCCTTCGACGGCCCCACTTCCCTTCTAGGGCTTCAGCAATAGGCTAGACAGGAAGTATTAAAGCCTTGTAGCTGCAATTTGACACCTTTAAGAAATCAATTCCCAACAATTCTCTCACCCAGAGAGAAATTTCTCACGGGCCTAACAACTCGTCTCTTCAATATCCCACGGGCCTGACCACCTGCTTCTTCAATATCCCATGGGCTTGACAACCAACTTCTTCAGTCCATCTCCCTAGCTAATCAACTACACAAACAAGTATGGCTATGGATACAGGTTCAGGTATAGTCATGACGATACAAAGGATATCTCAATGGGTGTGTGCATGCTCATGGATGATTGACTAGATGGCTGAATGATGGAAAGAATGATGGAAAAGATGGGAAAATGAACTAAGTCCCCACAACATGTATGCATGTCCCCAATGTGACACTTGTCATGTTGGGAGCTACTTTGGCCCACTTGTCCCCAACTTTGGAACTTAGGATAAAATAATTATCCATACTTTATGATTTAAGAAATATTAATATAATATTCCTTTTTTTCTTAAGCTCCCTAGCTTATCCCTTTTCCTTAACGTTTGGCCCTCTCTTTCCCTAACTACTGGAATTTAGTCCCCCATCCTTTTATCGTGGTTTTTCTATGTGAAACAATGTATTTTATATTAATTATGAGACATATACAAAAATAGGCACACTGGCCTTTAATATCTAGGCTCTCTGGCCTAATATAAAAATAGGCCTTCTAGCTTATAATAACTGGCTCACCAACCTATAAAATAAAACATGAACACAAAGGCTCGTTGGCCTCAATATCACGTGCACTTAAGATGTTGCGCTCGGTATCCTAGAATATGCCCATTTCATCATTTTACTGTGCAGTATAAGCACACACTATGCCATGAAATGTGCATACAAAATGATATCAAACAACTCACCAGCTTAAGTACATTTTCATTTACATTATAATTGGGTTCGACCTAGGGATATTAGAATACCAACATTCCAATTCATTATGAATGGATTTTCCACCCAAGCGACCCTAAACATGCTTCCTTTAGGATCTTATGACCTATTGATTGGCATGGATGTGTTAGCTTCCCATAAAGCCAAGTTGGATTGTTATAATAAAACTTTGGAGTGTGAAGATGAAGAAGAGAGGAAAATAAACCTACAAGGAATTAAAAAGCATGTCTTAGTGAAACAAATATCATCCCTTCAAGTGAAGAAGTATTGCAAAAAAGGATGTCCTTTGTATGCAATACAAGTGTTGAAATCTGTTGAGGACAATAAACCAATCCTAGAGGACCATCGTATATTAAGAGACTATAAATATGTTTTTCCAGAAGAGGTACTA
>JASDQU010736884.1:81529-95721 GCA_032191745.1 Picea mariana
TGGAAAAAGGTTACATTCAGTATACTATCTCTCCTTGGGGAGCACTAGATTTGTTTGTGAAGAATAAGGATGGCACACTCAGGTTGTGCATAGACTATAGACAACTCAATAAGATGACCATTAAGAATAAGTATCCATTGCCAAGGATTGATGACTTGTTTGACCAATTAAGGGGTGCTACAATTTTCTTCAAGATTGAATTGAGGTCTGGATACCATCAAGTACTAATTAAGGATGAAGGTATCCACAAAACAACCTTTAGTACAAGATATGGGCACTATGAATTTGTGGTGGTACCATTTGGGATTACCAATGCACCAACCATCTTTATGTGCTTAATGAATAATGTACTCAGTAAGTTCTTGGAAACATTTGTGCTGGTTTTCATTGATGATATCATAATCTATTCTAATAATAGGTAAGAGCATGAACAACATCTCAAGTTAGTGCTTTAGGTGCTAAGAGAATATCAACTCTATGCAAAGTTTAGTAAGTGTGACTTTTTCCAAAAACAAGTCCATTACTTAGGCCATGTTATCTCTGAAGGAGTGTCAGTTGATCTTAAAAAGATCAAATCCATTATGGATTGGCCTACCCCAAAAGATGTATCTGATATAATATCCTTTATGGGCGTAGAAATATACTATAGAAGGTTCATAAAAGGATCTTTCAAGATTGGTTTCCCAATCACCTCCCTCTAGAAAAAGGGAGTTAAATTCATTTGGACATCAAAATGTGAAGAGATATTCCAACAACTGAAATACCTTCTAACCAATGCACCTGTGCTGAATATTGCAAACCCAAACAAGGACTTCCTTATGTGTACATATGCTTGGAAGGAAGGGAGCGAAGGATTTCTTATGTAATAAGTGTTGATGATTACAACAACATGAGACATCCTCCAGGACACAGACTGATTGAGTCGACCTGAGAGAAAGCCCATGAGTTGGGTGTGTGGTTTCCTATCTGATACATAAATGGAACGTAGTGATGGCCTCATCCTTAGAGAGAGTTGAGAAGAAATCTAGATGATTCTCCTGTGTAACACAGTGAGAAAGGATATATGCTGAGTTCGACATGCCTATGGATGAGCACAAGGTGAATGTGTGAATTCCCATGAGCTGGGTGCATCGTTATGAGACATAGATGAAGACAATATATTAGCCTCCTTTGAGAAGAGATTTGATATGATGAACTCCAAATGAATATCCTATGTAATGCAATGGGAAAGAAGATCCATTGAGTTGGACATGCATGTGGATGAGAACAGGTGAACATGATCCTAGTGACTGAGCACTAGTGAGTGTGGTTCTCTTATGAGACACAATGAGATAGAGATATGGACATCCCTATGGATGTGCCCCTAGTGGCTGAGCACTAGTGGGTGTATGAGATCCCTTGATATATTTTTTAAGATTCATACTTACCTGTAACCCTAATTGTAATGTAAAGGGTACAGGTCGGTCCCACCTTAATATAATAGATAATTAATGTAAAATAAAATTAATCTGGTTATTACTAACTATATTGTGAGTTAGAGAGGTCATCTTGATTGTGCCAATAGACACTTCTTTTGACATTTTCAATCTAATATAAGTAAAGGTAAATTCCCCATTGAGGAATCATATCTGAAGTGTGAGTTTCGAAATTTTAGCAAGTACATCTTCTTGGGA
Source organism: Picea mariana (assembly GCA_032191745.1). Classification (NCBI taxonomy): domain Eukaryota; kingdom Viridiplantae; phylum Streptophyta; class Pinopsida; order Pinales; family Pinaceae; genus Picea; species Picea mariana. The sequence goes on from JASDQU010736884.1 coordinate 83,203, forward strand.
AAAGTGTGCACCTATCTTGGGCGCTAGTCTTCTAGGGTTTGTGAGCACCCTTTTGTGTGCTAGGTGTTTATTGTGGTGGAGGTATTTCTATTGAATAATATAGAAAAGGATTGGATGGGTTTTCTTCCCTTTTTGAGAAAGGATTCCCAGCATACTTCTTGTGTACTTGTGGATGGTTTTTCTTCTTGTGATCTTGGTTGCTGCAACAAATTGTCTATGGTTTAAGTAAAATGACAAAATGGAATGAGCTTCATGCTTAATCCTAGCTTATTGAAAACTCAACATGGTATCAAAGCATAGGTATTGAAGAACCCATTACACAAGCTACAAGATTTTACCAGTCATCCCTCCTCTTTTGCAAAACTGTATGACCCTCCTAGGGTTTCCATAAAAATTCATACAACCCTGTTCTTTTGGGTGTTTTAACCCCTAAAAGTTGGATGTTGAGGAAAATTTTTGCATAGGAGAGTACAATATTCTCTAGCACACCTATAAAGACTCTCGGAGTTAAATTACAAGCATTTTGAAAATTTGGCCCTAGGGTTTCTAGGGTTTCGCAAATTTATGCAGATTTTTGTTTTTAGGGTTTTTGCAGATCTTTGAAGAAGCCTTCAATATTACCTGTGTTATTCTTACTTTCAAGGCTTATTGTTGGAATTCATAAGCCAAAAAAAACCTAAGGGTTGCTAGCCTATACTAGCCGTTAGGTTTTCTATCCCAGTTAACAAGGGTTTGTGAAGAATCTAAAAATATGATGAACATAACTATGATGGAAGACAAGCTTGATGGATAAAAAAACTTCAAGTTCCTGGAAGATAATACTTCAGAGTAAAACGTATTATGGGGGATATAAAAAAATTTCCCAGAGAAAAATATTGATGAATGGAAGGAATACGATGACAAGACAAGGAATCCATTCATCTACACAAGCTCTTACATTGAAGGGCCAACTTCAAAATAACAAAGGTGACAAAAGGTGACACCGTGACTACCTTCTTCATGAAGATCTTTGAGGACAAAGATCAACCAAGTGCCATTGGAAAATTCATATCAACACCCTTAGGTATGCACTTGTATATATATTATTTCTATCATTGTCATGAGGATAATTGCAAGAGGTAGGAACCTTTTTTTGTTGAAGTCATGGATTAAGAGGGATCTTAGTGCATTCAGAGGAACAACACACTCGAAGTGAAGACTCCATATTTGATTGTTGTAATTTTCATTCCTCTAACCTATATTTATAAAGTTTTCTACATTACAAGTAGGTGTTGTAGCTGTGACAACAATCCTTAAACTGTTTTGATTCTAGAGATGTACTCATTATTCTCCCTTAGGAGATACTCTTATGTCGGTTCTTTTTGTTTTCTTGTTCCAAATAAGTTAACAACAAAGGAAGATGTTTATCCTTCAGAGGGAGTCAAAACTATTTGATAAAGAGGAAGAATAGAACCATCATTGAGGCAACCAATGCAATAATGCATGATCAAAATCCTTCTATGATTATATGGACAGAAGCATCCATGACACAATATATGTTCAGAACAAGAGCCTTCCCCAGAATTTGAAAAACATAACTCTTGAAGATGCCTTTACCAGAGTGAAGCCTGCGATTGAACACTTTAGGATATTTGGGTGACCGGTGTATTTTCATGTACCCAAAGAGAATAAGTCCAAGCTATACCCTTCAAGGAGAAAGGATACATTTATGGGATAACAATGAATTTTTGAAGACATTCCATATTGACATTCCTGGTCAGAGATAGATTGTGACAAGCATAAATGTTGTCCTTGAAGAAGAGATATCCTTTCAANCTCTAGAGGGAGATAGACATTATTCTAGCTAATCCAGTTTCTCTAGTTCATATGTCCAAAGATATTGTAGTAGAGCATAAAAGGCCTGCCTAGGCTCACTCAGTAGGAGGTAGAGAAGCATACAAGCCTCTCAAGGCACATCCCGAGAAAGGAAAAGACATTTTCAATCTATCCTTAAAAAATGAGCCACTTCATTGATTTTGAGCCTCCTTTTCTTGGAGAAGCAACAAGAGAACAAGTATGGCAAGATGCCATAATAGAAGAATACCAGTATATCTTAAAGAATGATGTATAAGATATTTTTCAGAGAACGGAAGAGAAGTTTGTGGTGAATTCAAAGTGGATCTATAAGATCAAGTATGCAGCTGATGGAAGTGTCGAGAAATACAAAGTGAGATCTATAGCTAGAGGATTCTCACAAACAGAGGGAGTTGTCTAGGATGAGACACTCTATCCAGTAAACCTGATACACTTCCATATGTACTACCATCCATGAGTTGGAAACTATATCATATTGATAGATTCTTGATGACTTTGGGTTTCATCAAGAGTGTTGTTGATCCAAACCTATATTATTATAGTGTTGGTGATGAGAGCCTGATTTTGATGAACTATTCAGAAAGCCTTGTTGTTGGATACAAGTAATCTTTGACTTCTGATTTTGAGATGAAGGATATGAGTATGATGCACTACTTCTTGGGACAAGAAGTATGACAGAGGACTGATGAGATTTTCCTAAGTCAAGGAAAACATAAAGTGGGAAAATATGTTGATACATATTGAGCAGAGAGTACAATGGACCAAAAAAGAACATACGATTGTTGTTTTTATCGTGAAGGTTGTCATGGTTTCCTGGTGCAGTAGGAAACAAAGGTTTTTGGCCTTGAATACCACAAAAATAGAGTATATATCATTAAGTGTGTGAAGCAATGTGGCTTCATAAAATTATGACAGATTTACTTGATAATGAGATCGATTCTATGATTATAACCATAGTTGTGTGAGCTCTTTGAGAAATTTGTGTTTCATGATAGATCAAAACATGTTGAGATAAAATATCATTTTTAGAGACATGATGTAGAGAAAAGAAGTACACATGCCATACCTTCCTACACATGAACATATTGCAAACACCTTCACTAAAATGGCTTGGTGAAGAATACCACTCTAGTTGAGAGGGAGTGTTGATGACTACATCCAATACAAAGTTTGACTACTTCCGTGCGAGACTTGAAATGATGAAGAATGTCTCCCTAGATGAGAGGGAGTGTTGATGATTAAAGTTGTGTGAGACATCCTCCAGGGCATATACTAATTGAGTCGACCTGAGAGAGAGCCCATGAGTTGGGTGTGTGGTTTCTATTTAAGACAAAACTAGAACATAGTGATGGCCTCCTCCTTACACAGAGTTGAGAATAAATCTAGATGGTTCTCATGTGTAACGTAATGATAAAGGAGATCTGTTGAGTTGGATGTGCCTGTGGCTGAGCACAAGGTGAATGCGTTAATTCCCATGAGTTGAGTGCATCGTTATGAGAAAGAGATGAAGATGACGTATTAGCCTCCTCTAAGCAAATATTTGAGATGATGAACTCCATATGAATCTCATGTGTAATTCAATGGGAAAGATGATCTGTTGAGTTGGGTGTGCCTATGGATGAGCATAGGTGAACGCAATCCTAGTGGCTGTGAACTAGTGACTATGGTTTTCATGTGAGACATAGTGAGATAGAGATATGGAAATCCCTATGGATGTGCCCCTAGTGGGTGTATGATATCCCTTGCTATATTGTTCAAGAGTCAGGCTTACCTGTAACCCTAATTGTAATGTAAAGGGTACAGGTCGGCCCCACCTTAATATAATAGATAAGTGATGTAAAAGATAATTAATCTAGTTATTATTAATTATATTGTGAGTTAGAGAGGTCATCCCTATTGTGCTAATAGAAACTTCTATTGACAGGTTCAGTCTAATATAAGTAAAGGTAAATTCCCCATTGAGGAATCATATCTGAAGTGTGAGTTTGAAAATTTCAGCAAGTACATCTTCTTGGGAAAAGTGCGCACCTCTCTTGGGGGCTAGTCTTCTAGGGTTTGTGAGCACCCTTTTGTGTGTTAGGTGTTTATGGTGGTGGAGGTATTTCTCCTGAAGAATATAACAAAGGATTGGATGGGTTTTACTCCCTTGTTGAGAAGGGTTTCTCAAGATAATTCTTGTGTACTTGTGCATGGTGTTTATTCTTGTGATCTTGGTTGTTGCAACAAATTGTCTGTGGTTTAAGTAAAATGATAAAATGGAATGAACTTCATGTTTAAGACTATGTTATTGAAAAATCAACAAGAAGGGCATGCGATTTGCTACAAATCCAAAAAATTGAATGAGCATGAAATGAATTATGTGACCCGCGATTTGGAATTGGCTTCCATCTTACATGATTTAAAATGTAGAGGCATTACCTTCTAGGTAGAAGATTTTTACTTATGACAAACCGTAGTGGGTTGAGATATTTGTTTGATCAACCAAAACTCAATGCTAGAAAATCTAGGTGGATGGATCTCCTCAGTGAGTTTGATTTTGAAATTGAACATATTAAAGGAAAAAAAAATAGGGTGGTTGATTCCCTTAGTAGAAGTATGAAAGTGATTCACTTGGAAACTTTAAACAGCTATGAACCATACATCAAGGAGAGAGTAAAAAATGCACAAGAACCAGATGCATTTTTCAAAACTATAAAATCATACCTAGAGAAAGAGCCCAAAAGGCTTAAATATGAGGGCTATCAATTGTTGAATGATGGCCTTCTAACTTACAAAGGTAGGTTGTATATTCCAAATTGTGATGACTTGAAGAGGTTTATAATAGATGACCTACATAAAAGGCCATATACTGGCCATCCAGGTTATTAGAAATTGATCACAGCCACCAAGAAATTATTTTATTGGCCTAGACTGAAAAAGGACATAGCTGATTACTTAGCTAAATGTCTATAATGTTAGTAGGTTAAGGAAGAGCATTACATCCAGTAGGGTTGTTGTAGCCCCTACCAATTCCCGAATGGAAACGGGAAACTATCTCCATGGATTTCATCACTGGATTTCCTAAATCAACCAAGAAGAATAAAACCATTATGGTAGTTATGGAAAAATCGAGCAAGTTTGCTCAATTTATCCCTGTAAAGTCAACTTGCAATGAAATAGATATTTCCAATATTTTCATGAAATAAATATTTAGACTGCATGGCATGCATAAGGAAATCATATCAGACAGAGATACAAAATTTACTTCAAATTTTTTGGAAATCTCTGTACACCCTATCACCCTCAAACTGATGGGAAGATAGAGAGGGTAAACCAAATGTTAGAGCACATTTTATGGATGCATGTGATGCATCAACCCAAGAAGTGGGAAGACTACCTACCATTGGTACAATTTTCTTATAAAAATGGCTATCAAGTGTTGGAGTTACTTCACACACATATAGGATTTATTTTTCCTAAGGTTTTTCCTTGTTTATTAGTCATTATTCAGTCTCCTATATTTTAGGAAGAATATTCCTCTAGGGATAATATTCTCTTCAGTTTTCACTTCAGTTTGACTAGTTGAGTGGAGTCTAGATGATGCATTGGTTTTGTCACCATGCAACATTGATATCATCACTAGATAATTCACATTTTCCTTGGGATCATCACCATACTAATGCATTACTCCTGATTCCCTAATCTCCTCTTCACTTCACTATGTTTCATTTAGTTAATTGAAGCCTGATAGACTAGTTAACTTAGACTAGGTGAAAGTTCACTCCCGTAACTGCCTGAGAAACTAGACAAGGTTGTAGTTATCTCCTGTAACTATTGGTGTGTGTCCAGATCACTCTAGACCACCACTATGGTGCATTAGTTACTCATGTATCCTATATCTATTGTAAATTATTCAGTCTTTGAGTGTGGAATATGGTTAATGAGAATTATTCCATTCTTTCTCTCCTTCTTCTTCTTTCTCAATTTCTCTCTGCAAATGTGTGTAGTATTTTATAGATAGATCTATTTTGTTCAAGTTCAACACATTTACATGGTATCAGAGCTGACAGACTGCTAAGAAAAATCTACACCAAATTATTTTTGTAGGTACTGAAAATTGAAGAACATAGAAAAGCTGGATTATTCACTGGCAATACTTCTCACGCCTCATAACTATTTAGAGTGGAAGCCAAAAAAATTTCTTCTGCTCAAATGTAGAGGCTTGTACCAAATAACTATGGAAATGGAAGTAGAGCTTGATTCCATCGATGACAAAAATGATTTTCTCAATAGACAAGATATGGCCATAGGATGTATCCTCTGGTTTATTTCTCCTGAAATTCTCCATCAAGTATATGATGACTCACAAGAATCAAATCCAAATGAATTATGGACTAGATTGGAGGTTCTATTTTGGAATAAAGAAGATTTTGAATATTTAATGCAGGAGGTTGAACATATAGAGCCAAAAGAGAAGCCATCAAAAGATCAAACATTTTATTCTGAAGAGTCTTCTACACAAGTATTTGCACAAATTTGTATTCCATTAATTGAAGATGATGTCTACTCCATTTCAGTTTTTTTTTTTTTTTTTGAATTTCATGTGGAATATATATGGCATGCATCTCAGGGGTCACATGCAGACACTTTTCCATGAGCAATTCATGCAGCTCAGGAGACAAAAAGAGAGTCGCGCACAACAGACTCAATTATGATATTTTCTAAGAAAAAATTGCAGAAACAAATTAGTTATTTGAATTCCTCTCGAGAAAATATTCAATTAAAAAAAATAATCGTCCGAAATGGAGTCTAGGAAGTGAAGCTATGATCATTTTAAAATCAACAAAATTTCTACATTTTTTCGGAAACGACCGCACAGTTTTCAAAGTTTCATCCAAAATTTATTTGTATCTTCTTCATTACAAGAAGAAAAAGTGGATATGTGTGGAAATATAAATGGTGCATATACTTCATTAGTTCCATGTAGACATCTACATATTCAACAAAATCTTCAACGAGAACAAACTTGCACAGTTGCGAGGTCTTCTTGGAGTGAAGGACACGGTTGCTGAGAAACTGCTTTTTGTTCCTTCTCATTTTTTTTTATGCATTGTAATTTGAGGGTGGGGGGGAGTTTCCCATGAGGTTTTCCCTCTTTCCTTGTTTATTTTAGTGTATCTTTTGTATCTGGGTACCTAATATGGCCTCGTTGTCGGGACCCATTCTTTATTTTCACCATAATGATGTTTAGGGGGGGTGTTGGAGTTACTTCACACACACCTAGGATTTCTTTTTCCTAAGGTATTTTCTTGTTTATTAGTCATTATTCATTCTCCTATATTTTAGGAAGAATATTCCTCTAGGGAGAATATTCTCTTCAATTTTCACTTCAGTTTGACTAGTTGAGTGGAGTCTAGATGTTGCATTGGTTTTTTCACCATGCAACACTAAGATCATAACCATATAATCCACATTGTCCTTGGGATCATCACCATAATAGAAAATTACTCATGATTCCCTAATATCCTCCTCACTTCACTATGTTTCAGTTAGTTAACTGAAGACTGATAGACTAGTTAACTCAGACTAGGTGAAAGTTCACTCTCGTAACTTCTTGAGAGACTAGACTAGGTGGCAGTTTACTCCCGTAATTGTTGGTGTGTGTCCAGATCACTCTAGATGTTAGGGTGCTAACCCACACATAGGTAGAAAAATATATTCAGATGTAATAAAGGTCAATATTAATAAGGCCTTTCAATAAAATAGAATAAGGTCGATGTAAGAAGACCTAACAGAAGCTTCCGCTTCTAGAAGGATCTTCCTCTAGATGCTTCTTTTTAGTATAAATAGGATTCGAGGGTATGAGAAACCTAGCTTGGATATTATTGTAATAGAGCTCTGCTCAACTAGAGGTTGCCCCCTCGAAGAGGCCCATGAACATTGCTTTCAAATTCAAAGTGCTATTTCTGTTGTTATTCTTATATCATTTCAGTGTTATTGTGGTGAATGTTCTGTTTATATTGTTGTTATTCTACCATTACTAGCATTTTGTTTTGGTTCTGCATACATTTTATATATGGTATATTACAAGTGGTATCATAGCACTTTACTTGGCAGAAAGTGTGGGTTAATTTTTTTTCTTCAGGGTAGAGACGTATTTTGGCGTCTTTAAGCCACATAGATCTTTCGTTACGCGCATAAACCCATGGTTGAAGGATTCATACATGCAGGAAATACAAGTGGTAATTAAGTGCACATCTCTTGGCCACCCTTGTAACCCCTATTGGTACCCCTTCGAGTGGTAGCGCATCAGACAACACCTGTGTACGGATCGACCTAGATTACCTAAAACCCTCTTTAGATAAACCGATCAGCTGCCTGACTACTATAGTGTCATCGAGAAAAACACTCAGGAAGATACTCTTTAGTACCTGGGTAGTTGGGTAGTACGACTAAGGGTATGATCTATCCTTCTTAGTTTGTTCCTTGAGATATTGGGCCGAGTACTACTGTTGGACTCCGTACGTATATCAGAGAGCTATAGCATAGGTAAAACCCTTGTCTATAGAACCCTTGAATACCTAACCCTCAGGGACAGAAACATAAACAAATTAAAAAATACAAGATCTATTGCCGCGCAACTGTGTTCAGGTTGCCAAGTAAATACACATTTCTTTCTAGTTAAGCATTTGGGCATTTCCTCTTTGTAGTATTCTTCCATATCACATTCATATCTTTTCCCTTATCACATTCATCTCTTCTCCCTTATCACATTCATCCATATCATTTTTCCGCAAATTTTTTTACCCCACTCACCCCTTTTCAGTTTCCCCATCCTCATGGCCCATACTCGTAGCTAAGACTTGGAAGCTCGCTTCAACACCTTGCAATATGGTCCCATTGAAACCCAACAAGAAAGGAAACAAATCAGTGCCAATGTTGTCGCCATCAATACAACCATGCAGTCCTTAATGGGGAGAATCAAACAAGACCTCACCACCCAGCTTGAATCGGTCATTTCGACACTCTGCACCAAATTGCATATCCCTACAGATAACCCTTCCTTTTCCTCACCTCCACATACTGAAGGTGACCATTCCTCTCATTCCCATACCATGTAGAACCATCACTTTCAACATGACCTATGCCTTCTACAGGTGGATGTGCCCAAACTTGATGGCTCGGACCCCACTAGTTGGGTAACCCAAATGGAACATTACTTCTCCTTATACGACATTACAGATGACTTGGCCAAAATCTGGTATGGTGTTCTCCATCTAGATCAAGAACATTGGCAATGGTGGCTATGGAGAAAAAATTCTCGTCAAGGGTATATTGTTTGGACACACTTTGTGGTAGAGCTTTATGAATGCTTTGACACTGACACCAACCATTTGGGTTGTTTGACAAAGCTGAAACAATTAGGAACAGTGGAAGACTTTATAACTACCTTTGAGTGCCTGACTTTTAGAACAGAGGGCATGTCTGATGCCTTTTTCTGAGAGTGTTTTATCATCGGCCTCAAGGATGAAATTCGAGCCCATGTCCTCATGGCTCGGCCTGAGAGTTGTATCTTCTCAAAACTGTAAACCAAAAGAGATGAAGAAGCACAATAGGTTGTATCTTCTCAAAACTGCAAACCATCCTTTATCCCTTGCCCTAAACCAGTAAATCCCACTACTCCCTCTGCTCCACTAAATATCCAAAAATTGACCAGGGATGAAATGGTTGAATGCCAACTCAAAGGACTTTGTTATAACTATGATGACAAATATTTATTGGGCAACAAGTGTAAAGAAAAAAATCTTTTTATGGCCATCTCCAAGGAGATTTTGGAAGAAGATGAAGAAACTCCCTATGTGTCTGAGTCACCTAAATCCACTGACATAGCCCCTCCCTCATACCCTCCTAAAGTAGAACCAGTCATTTCCCTCAATGATCTCACTAGCTTCTCCACTCCCCAAACCCTCAAGCTAATCTGGTTGATAGTGGCATCACCCATAATTTTATTCATCACCGCATTTCCCAAGAAACTCATTACTACATCCATGCCGTCAATAATTTCCAAATCATGATTTCCAATGGTGGTTACATGAAATGTGGAGGGTGTTTTGAAAATGTATGTCTCCAAATTGGTGACTACCACCTAAAATCCCATATGTTTTCTATAGACATGGGAGGTTTGTGACATTATGTTGGGTGGAGACTGGCTAAGGACTTTGGGTCCCATTCTCATGGATTTTAAAGACTTAACCATGCAATTCGACCAGGAGGGCCACCAATATAAGTTCTAAGGAATCATCACTGGTTCACCTGAGATCATTAGTTCCCATCGCATGGAAAAGATGCTCAAAAAGGGTCATTCTAGTGTTATCGCCCAACTCCATGCCATACAAGCAACAGAGACACCCTCGGTACTGCAAGACCTCCAAGCCATCCTTTCTAAACATCATTTGGTATTTTCCACTCCCCAAGGCCTCTCTCCTTCCCATGGTGTTCATGATCATTCCATTCCCCTTGTACCCAGAATCCTTCCTCCCAATATCCGTTTGTATCATCACCAATTTTCCCAAAAACATGAAATTGAGAAAATGGTCCAAGAACTCCTTAATGTAGGTGTTATCTGCCCTAGTACGAGCCCCTACTCATCACCTGTGGTCATGGTCCTGAAGAAATAAGGTTCTTGGTGAATGTGTCCTGACTTCCGTGCCCTCAACAAAATTACCATCAAAGACAAATTCCCCATTCCTGTCATTGATGACCTCTTGAATGAATTGAGTGGCGCCCAATTCTTCACTAAACTGGATCTTTGTTCGGGCTACCACCAGATACATATGAAATAAGAAGACATTCCCAAGAATGCCTTTAGAACTCATGAGGGCCACTATGAGTTTTTGGTCATGCTCTTTGGCTTGTGTAATGCCCCCTCCACCTTCCAAAGCCTCATGAATCATGTCTTCTATCCTTTTCTCCGCCATTTTGTCTTAGTTTTCCTTGATGATATCCTCCTCTATAGAAAAACCTAGACAAACCAACTTTCTCAAGTGGATAGAGTTCTCCATCTACTCTCTCAACACCAAATTTTCCTGAAATAGTCTAAATGTTCTTTTGGCACCTCAGAAGTAGATCACTTGGGTCATCTATTTGGCAAATATGGCATCAGGGTGGATCCTAAAAATATTGAAGCTATGCAATACTGGCCTCACCCAAAGACTCTTAAGATCTTGTGTGGATTTGTAGGCTTAACAGGGTATTATCGCAAGTTTGTTAAGAATTATGTGAACATTGCAACACCTCTCACTACTCTCCTCAAAAAGAACTCTTTCACATGGATGCCAATCATTGCTTAAGCTTTTCAAACCTTGAATATGGCCATGCGCACCACTCCATTTATCTCCCTTCCTAATTTCACAAAGACCTTTGTGTTGGAATGTGATGCCTTAGGGAATGGAATTGGTGTTGTCCTTATGCAAGAGGGTCGACCTTTGGCCTTTACCAACAAGCAACTATTTGAAATAAATTTAGGCAAATACATCTATGAAAAAGAAATGTTTGTTATTTTTCATGTCGTGGATCTATGGCATCCTTATCTATTGGGGCAATGTTTCCAAATTAAGACGAACCATCAAAGCCTCAAGTATTTTCTGGAACAACGCATTTTCTCCCCAGAACAACAAAAATGGGTGACTAAACTCTTGGGATATGATTATGAGATGATTTATAAGAAAGGCAAAGACAATGTGGATGCAGATGGACTTTCCCTAAAATATGAAGATGAAGGATCCCTTTTTCCTCTTTCATTCATTATACCAGATTGGCTCCACGTCGTTCACCAGGAATGGCTACAAGATCCCAAAAGTTCGTAGTTGATCCACCAATTATAGTCCAATCCTCCAGCTTCCCTAGGGTACTCTTGGCTCCATGAGGAACTTCGATACAAAGGACGTTTGTATTTAAGTAAACAATCAAATCTTAAATCCATGGTACTTTCTGAGCTTCATGCTACACCCACAGTAAGGCACTTCGGGTTCACCAAAACCTATGACAGGGTACGTTCCTTTTTCTGGGATGGTATGAAACATGACATTTGTAATTTTGTAGCTAAATGTGATGTGTGTCAATGCAACAAAGAAGAAATAGTCAAATCATCGGGCACACTACAACCGCTCCCGATTCCACTTGCTATTTGGAAGGATATCTCTATGGATTTTATTACCGGCTTACCCAAATTGGGAAATAAATATGTCATCATGGTGGTTGTTGATCGCCTTTCCAATTATGCTCATTTATGTTCCCTTCAACACCCATTTACAACATCCACGGTGGCTCAAATATTCATGGATCAGGTCTTCAAGCTTCATGGCATGTCGCACTCTATTGTTTCTGATCACGACCCAACTTTCACAAGCAATTTTTGGCAAGAACTATTCAAGATACAAGGCACCGAATTGCATCTTAGCACAACTTATCATCCCTAGACTGATGGCCAAACAGAAGTTGTCAACAAGTGTTTGGAAACATATTTGAGGTGTTTTGCCTCGGAAAATAAAAATCAGTGGGCTCAATGTTACCCCTAGGTGAATGGTGGTAGAACACTTCATACCATACAACTACACAGATGACTCCTTTTGAAGCGATCTATGGACAGAAGCCACCTTCATTTCTCTCATACTTACTGGGTGCCTC
>JASDQU010736884.1:103412-124821 GCA_032191745.1 Picea mariana
TGCCACTTGGGAACCAACTACCATTCTGCAGCAATTTACTCATCTCAAGACTTGAGGACAAGGCTTTTTTTAAGGGGGCAGACATGTTAGGGTCCTAACCCGCACATAGGTAGAACAATATATTCAGATGTAATAAACGTCAATATTAATAAGGCCTTTCAATAAAATAGAATAAGACGGATGTAAGAAGACCTAATAGAAGCTTCTTCTTCTAGAATGATCTTCTCTAGATGCTTCTTTTTAGTATAAATAGGAGTCGAGGGTATGAGAACCCTAGCTTGGATATTATTTTAATAGAGCTCTGCTCAACTGGAGGTTGCCCCCTCGAAGAGGCCTGTGAACATTGATTTCAGATTCAAAGTGCTATTTCTGTTGTTATTCTTATATCATTTCAGTGTTATTGTGGTGAATGTTTTGGTTATATTGCTATTATTATGCCATTACAAGCATTTTATTTCGGTTCTGCATACATTTTATATCTAGTAAATTACACTAGACCACCACTATGGTGCATTATTTACTCATGTATCCTATATCTATTGTAAATTATTCACTCTTTGAGTGTGGAATACAGTTAATGATAATTCTTCCATTCTTTCTCTCCTTCTTCTTCTTTCTCAATTTCTCTCTGCAAATGTGTATAGTGTTTTCTAGCTAGATCTATTTTGTGCAGGTTCAACACATTTACATCAAGATTCATTGAAGATAAGCCATTTTGAGGCTCTCTATGGTATACAAAACAATATTCCAATCAACTGGAATAACCTAGTAGACAAAATTACACTCGGGATGGATATGCTAAAAGAATGGAACAACAAATAGTTCAAATAAAACAGATTATGAAGATAGCTTGGGATAGACAAAAAATGTATATAGAAAGAAAAACGACTCCTAGAGAGTTCAAAGCTGGGGATCATGTGTATCTTCGAGTTAGGCCCATAAAACGTTCCTTGAGAATGGGAACTTGTGCCAAGATGACACCTCAGTTTTGTGGACCCATTGAAATTTTAGATAGAGTGGGACCTATAGCATATAGACTAACACTTCCTCCCACAATGAAGGTGCCTATTGTTTTCGATATTTTGTTACTGAAGAAACATGTACATGATTCTAATCATATAATTGATTGGTATGTGATTCGGGTGGAACCCGAGAGAGAATTCCTACAAAATCCACAATGCATAATATACATGAAAGAAATCCCACTCGGGAACATAACCATTTCACAGGTCAAGGTGTAGTGGAAACACTTTGGTCCATATGAAGCTACATGGGAAATTTAGGATGCCATGAAACAAACATACCCATTTTTGTTCACTGTTGTACATAAAGAGCACACTAACATGTAGAACATCGAAGACAATGTTACTTTAAGGGGGAGGGGATTGTAATACCCCTGTTTCCCCCAACTTGTAAATATATCTTTATCCTGCTAAAAGACTATGGGCATATTGATTATGTTTGGATGTTGGAATTGATGAACCTTTTGATAGAAGGTAATGTATATATATTTCTGTTACTTATTAAAATGGAAATTGTTACATAACTATTGAAGGGGTTTCCAAGGTAGATCATGATCCATGAGAGAGATGGTGAGGGGAATCAATAATGGTTGAGATGATCCCTACCAGACCAGTATTGCGATGGATTTAAATTGTTTAGAATTAGAACAATCCTCTAACCTAGAGCATTTAATTACCAATCAAGAGGGTAGTTGGGAAGTCTTCCTCAAGATTCAATGAGGAATGGGTAGAGTACCCATCTGAAAACTTCCTGACCTGACCCACGAAATTGGGAATTGGACCCACAAAATATTGTCAAGGAAGAAAAGAAAAGGCAAGAAATTCATGGGCAGAGAGGAGGATGCAAGAGGAATGGGTTTGGTGATAATTTATGAAGGGGGAGAGCATGTGAAACTCTTTGGTTTTGAAGAGAACTGAAAAACGAATTTGTTCTGGGTACATGAATTGTTAAGAAACATTTTCCAACCAAGATGATAAACGAGGTTGCAGAGAAGATGAGTGACTGAGGAAGCACTCGTTACAGACCCTCTTGCTTGGTGGAGAGAAAAATGATCTTCCATGTTCCCGTGGGAGGAGGAGAGTAACCTTTGTCCCTAGATATTGTTGAACAAAAGGAAGAGTCTCTCTTAGAGCATCATGATCTAGCTAGGGGGTGGCCAATGGCAAATCCATCCAGGAGTTGTTGTGCCTATGGTTGGGTGGAAAAGGGCACCCCTTTCAGTAGTTGCAATACTATTTGGTTTCTAGATAACTATATATTTTTAAATATATGTAGTGTTTAGAACATAGAAAATTATATACTATGCTTTAGAACTGTGTAAGTTTAATTTCTGACAAAAGTGACTTGAGAAATTTAAGTAAAATAAAGAGAATGTATTAGTTGAAGCTCATTTGATTTAATTCCTTATCTCTTGACTATCTGTGTGTTAAAATAAGATTTTTGGGAGTGGATGTTGTGGTTGAATGTGTTCTACAGTTTAATGAATGCTTGGGAAATGATGACTGAATAGTTAAACATATCTATAAAACATCTGGAAGAAGATAGAGTGATTTTTTTGCATAATAGTGTTTTATTTTAGTATTTCCTCAAATCTTATGCTAGAAAAGTTAGAGGATATCAGATATGTGTGGACTTTAAAAAATAATCCCAAATATGGAAAACATTAAAAGTCATTATAAATGGTTATTAAGGAAAAATAATTAGGAAATAAACATGAAATTTCATAATTGAATTAAAAAACAAAAGTTCTCAAAATTCTGTTTGGAGCATAAATAAACATTTATGTTAAACTTGTGTTAAATATCCTAAATTTGGGAAGAATCCCCTTAAATTTTGGTGGGCCCGGTAGAAATATCGAATTTATTGTGGAGGTAAATCTTTGTCTTAGGACCAATCCCCTCAAATTTGGTAAGAATAGTAAAACACAGTAATAAGGAAAGAAACCTACTCATTTACCCATGAAGAGGAAGATATATAATTATTTTTTTAATTTCCAGAATAGAGATATTTCCTTGAATTAAGATTTTATTTTATTATTTTTAAAAGACTGGAAAATAAGGAATAGATTTCATTTCCTTTTTGTTATAGGTTTAATGAAACAAAGATTTAAATTGAACATTTTATCTGTGCATGAAAAATGGAAAGATGAAATCCCTTTCCTCTGTGAAAAAAGGTTTTAACTATGCTCATATTTTCCCCATTAATAGAATTATCATTGATCCTGAAGAAACGTGAATATTAGAGTGTTTTTTAATTATTAGTGCTCAAATACTTGGAGTTATAAAAATCCTCCTACCTTGAAAATATTTATACAATATTTACAAACATTACTATCGAATAATCCTTTCTTTTAGAACACAAAGAATGGGCCAATTGTTTAGAGTGCAAAGACCAATGGGTTTTAAGAAATATGTTATTAAATATTAAACTAATCTCGTGGGTGATTGGTCTTCGGATTCCCACCTTCGGAGAAGAAGGGAGAGTGAATGAGAATGAATTTCGAAGCCATAGGAGCGATGTCATGGACATTATAAAGTCGGATGCATTTTAATATTACTCTTTCCCTTTCCTTATTAGTTATCGGAGTAACGAGAAGGGAACATGTGAATTTACTTTGACGAATTCATCTTGGGATGAGATATATGCTTTAAAATTTAAATATAGTATAATATTTAACCTGGCTATATTGTGATTGGCCTTCGATAAAGATAAAAAGGAGTTCATGAATTATAATATAACATTTATTTTCGGAGTTATGAACAAAGCGCACAAATACCAAGACCGAAAGTCTATTCGGAGTTGACTATTCGAAGTGGATGGGAGGGAGTTTCATAACAAATCCTGAAGCCGTCGAGCGATGGCACGGGTTTTATAAAATTCTAAATGAATATATTAGAATGAAACCCTACTCCCTTGTGATTGGGGTCGGAGTGTTGAGAGGGGTACTCACCTTTCAAGTCCAAATTGATTTAAATATACAATAATATTATAATGTTATAGTATTATAAATGTTTAATATAGCACGTGTAGGAGGTTTAATTACTTAAATGATTTATTATGTTAAATAATCACTTGGGTTGGTATAAAATTTAATATATAATAAAATGGAACAAGTTTCAAATCCTTTCCAGTGCTCAATACCTTCATAGTTGACTCTTAATATTATTTGGAAGGGGGCATGAAAATAAATTCCGAACCCATCGGAGCGATGGAAAGAGTTTTAATAAGTCCCACACATATATAATTTAATAGTATTAAACTTTTCCCCTATGCTATTGGTGTTCTGAGTAAAGAGAGGGGCTCAATAGCGAAGACATTGGAAATGGATTGAATTGAAGTAATAAAAAAATTATCAAATTGAATATATTTAATCCTTTTTCTCGAGTAAATAAATAAATACGCATATATTAATATATATGTTAAATCATGTGAAATTCAACGTGGAGTTGCGTGGTGAGAGAGGGATGTGAATTATAAACATTAATTGAGGTTAATCAACTTAAGTATGTGTTGGCCTAAATAACTTTATCATGTTAAGTAGTTAGTTATATACATTAATTAAGGTTAACCAATTTAAGTTTGTTATGGCTTAGTTAACCTTATCTGGTTATGATATAATTAATTATAATGATCTTATGAGTAATGATTAAATTAGTACTAAAACTACTTCTAAGGGGAAGAAAGAAAAAAGGTAAATACCCATTAATTACTGGGCCATAATTATTAAGCAAATTATTTGGCTAAGCGAAAATTAAGTTTACAAGGATAATTAATTAGGGAATATTAATTATTCCTAATAAGGATTAAGTAATTGGATATCAAAGAGTGGTATTCTAATAAATATCGATGAAGAATTTTAATTGGTTCAAAGTAGAGGGAATATTCCTCGATACCTTGGGCTCGGGGTAATGAGATTGTGCAAATTTATCAAACTATGAATGGATGGTATCAAGAGGGAATATTACTTGATACCATACTCATCGGAGGGAAGCAAATATCATGTTGAAAGAAGGTCCGAGTGATGAATGGTTGTAGGCCTATGTGGAATGAAATTATGCGTAGTTTAGGCTAGTTCCTCGTCAGGACGAGGGTGTCAGAACGTTAGTTGTCATGGACATTGAAATGTCACGAGGATGCCACATAGCATCAAGAGATATTTTTCCTATATAAACCAAAGAATCTTCAGAGGCTCATAACTCTTGCCCTAGAGCTTAGTTTTGTGCAAACTTACCATCGTTGGAAATCTCTTGACAAGAGAAAGACGGTGGATTTGTGATAGAGATGATTCAATATTATTAGAATAAGAGAAAATTTAATACCCAATATACTAAAATATAATTAGGGGGTTGGGTGTGTGACAATGTCCATCTTTATGAACTCGATAATGTAATCTTGCACACTCTTCCCTCACCTTTTCCAGAAGTAATTCCAATGGATCCATTAATACTCTATATACCCAATAGGATATAACTGGGACTTAATGATGTTTTTTAAATCCTCCCACTTAGTTACTGGTGGATCACCCTCCAACCTAAGTGTCTCTGGACTTTCCCACCAGGTTAACGTATGACCTTCTAACTTCAATCTAGAAAATGATCTCTTTTTATCCTCATTTATATGGTGAATGCTAAAATAAACTTCTAGTTGTTGCAACCAATGATTCAATTTTAAGGAATTGATATCACCTTGGTATGGATTTATGGCCACTTTCACTTCCGTATTGAATAGGGACTATGAAGGGTTAATGACACTCGAGCCAGGACACTCTTTCTTGGTCTCTTTCCTCAACTCCTTTTTTGGGTCTTCATTATCTTTTGATTTCCCTTCTGATCTGATCTCAGAGTTAGAGCCATGAGATTCCATGAGGAGGGACATATTTCGATATATGTTAGTGACTTTCTCTTCAGGCCTTGTAAATCTCTCCTCTGTTAGATCTCGAGGGTTGTTATGAACATACTCGTTGACCATGGCTAGGGTTATGTGACTTTCTTCTTTAAACCGATTCCCGGATCCCTGCAACTTCCCACAAATACCCCAAAGAAACATGCTTTGATACCAATATGATATTTAAATTGTCATGTATATTCCAGTAGAACAATTCATCAAAATAGATCTTATAAAATTATAAAATCTTATATTTATGCGGTTTATTTCCTTAGATCCCAAATTTATTATCTCTAACTTATGGCTTGAATTCAATAAATCATTGAAATATAAAAATGAAAGAGTAAGAAATACACATCATCCACAAAAGTGAACACAATATTTGACCAAGGAAACCCAATATGGGAGAAATCCCAATTAGAAGGTGAGGCCTATGCTCTTTTCTCTTTTCTGTAGTTATAAAATACACATACAAAGGAATGTGAACTCACTATGGAGTTACCTTTTAGCACGTGGCCTGAATCATTGCTAAAAAATGATCCTCCTCCTCCATTATGCTCACAAAATACCAATCTCATATGTTTTACTCAGCTATGGAACATGATACAATGCAAAAGAATGGAACCCCTTCTCCTCCTAGTGGCCCAGTATTTAACATAGCCCGATAGCCATCTAGGGGTAGTGTTTTAACTTCCTAAACTCTCAATTGTTATAAGGTTTTGGACCTTCTATAATATTATTTAAATTTCACACATGTCTAGCCCCTTATGCGTTAGTAATAATAGTTGATGTGGCATCCTCCCGTACCATGGTGGTCAACAAGGTAGGTCAACTTGCGGGAGGCATAACGTTTTCATACAAGATCCGATTGATGTGATTTTTGCATTGTTGGAAAGGTCTCTGAGTGTAGATCAATTTCAAGGGATATAAAAAATATAAAAAGTTTTGACCCCAAAAAATTTCATTTGATGCCTCAAAATAGCTCTGGAAGGTTTCAAACCCCAATTTTCCAAACTGGGACCTATCGTTAAAATGACCCCGCAAGCTAATTTCTCCAATTTTTCCACTATGAAAACATCAAGATACATGTAAAATAATATAATGATCCAATATGGATCACTTTTTACCATCAAAGATAATTTGGTGTTGGCTTAGAATCACATGAAGGAACTGGCTGAACAACATCACTTTGAACGCTAGTTTCACGAAGGGGATCAAGTGTTCTTGCATCTCCAACCATAATGGAATACCTCACTAAAGGATATGAGCCTCCAGAAGTTAGCTAATAAGTTTTACAAATGCTATATTATACTTAAATGTATCGGTCTAGTGGCTTACAAATTGGCTCAACTTAACCATTTTAAGCTCCAATTGGTCTTTCATGTGTCTTTCTTGAAGAAAGTGCTTGGGTCCAATTACAAAGGTCAAACCAAAATTAGATGAGGAGGTTTCCATTTCATTACAACATGAGGTCATTTTGAACATCCACAACATCATCTTCACTAGCACATTATCAAGGAAGTTTTTAGATCCAATGCAAGGATACATAGCCCAATTTTTTTACATGGGAACCAAGAGAGATTCTCCACGATTTCCCTCATATCCAACCTCGAGGACATAGTTGTTTTTTTAGTGGAATATATTTTTACTCAATGCATTGAAGACCATGTTTATTAAATAAGACCCCACCAAGTAATAGAGTATCAAATCAATACATGTAAGTGGCCTAGTTAAAGAAGGTCAACTAGTTAGTGGTTGAGACCTCATGAATGGAGGTCCACAAAGTAGTTAGGGTTTTGGTCAATTGGAAACTACTTATATTAGTAAAATGTATATAATTGGTTATCAAGTGAATATAATTGTATGTATTGTATTTGGAGCTCTCATGTTGGGGGTTTCTTTTCATAATTGCTCTCTACAACTATATTATTTTTTTTTTCTATGGAGATTATGTTTTAGCTAACAAAAAACAACACACTAGCATAGAGAATATCGAATATTTGGTGTTGGAAGTCTTTTGATCCTATCAGATCTTACTATTTTCAAATCATATTGCTTAGTATCAAAGGAAGACATCATGAACTTACTCAGCTTAAGGAAGGAAGAATGCACGTAATTCAAACCCAAAATTATAGGACAACCAAAACTTCTATAGAATAACAATTAAATGTAGCCTACTAGTTGCTAAAAAGAGCAAAAGGAATGCAAACTATCAGAAATTAGATTTATATTTGGTGATGTTACCTAGGAATCCCTAGGTTCATGATTAGCATCCCTCAATGAGGATTTAGTCCAATGTATTCATGTCCTCGAAGGTACATATGCTTGAAGGAAGATGAAATAACTATTGAGACATGCATCTAAACTCTTTGGATGCCCAATATCTATTTCCATTTTCCAAGACCATGAATAAATTTAAAGGGGAAGCTAATATTAAATGGATATGCCACTTTGCACATTATTGGAGTTATGTAATTTCCAAATATATGGTAACTACATGTGGAGAAAGGAATTGTTTAATGGTAGATCTTAACTTGTGGCTAATATTAAGAACCATGTAGTGAGTCAATCATTGGTTCATTGTTGCATCTTGTTTGTTCCATACACACTATTCAACGATGTTGTAATACCCATGTCTCCCCCATTTTGTAAATCAAATTATATCTCGATAAAATACTGTGGAGAGACCCGTCATGAGAATTTTGGAAAAGACAATGAAACTTGTTATTAAAGGTATTTTGTGTGTGTGTGTATATTATGTTATTAAATAAAAATGGAAATTGTGGCATAATTGCTGAAAGGAGGTGGCTAGTGTGGATCATGATGCACGAGAAGAGATGGTAAGGGGAACTAATGATGGTTGAGATGACCCTGCCAAACCAGTACGCTACTGGATATAAATTGCTCAGACCCAGAACAATTTTCTAGCCTAGAAAATTTAATTACTAGTCAAGTTGGTAGTTGGGAAGTCCTCCTCAAGAATAAATGAGGAGATGGGAAGAGTACTCGTCTGGGGAAACTTCCTGATCTGACCCCCAAAATCTTGCTGGAAAAGGCAAGAAAAGTCATGAAAATAGGGGTAGAGCATAGAGGATACACATGAATGGGTCGAGAGACCATTATAGATAAAGCAGAGTGTGCAAGACTCTCCAGTTAGGAGGAGAACTGAGAAATACATGTTGTTATGGGTACAAGAGTGCTTGGGAAGTGATTTCTAATCAAGATGATAAACAAACATGTAGGGATTGAATGAGAAATCATAGTAAGCTCCCTTTCTTGGTGGATAGAAAACTAAACAACAAGGGACCTGTGGGAAAAAGGAGAGTAACATTTGTCCGTTGTTGCAACTGAGAAAAAATGAAAACTTCATCTATCTCATGGTATCATGGTCTAGCTAGGGGGTGGCCAGTTGAGGAATACTCAAAGAGAATATTGTGCCTATGGTTGGGTGGAAAAGAGCACCCCTTTTAGCAGTTGCCAACTAAATTCCAATTTTAGATAAGTGTAACTTTGAGCTTCATATAGTCTTGACTGTTTTGTTCTAACATGTATTTTCTTGATTTGGATAATTGAAAAATATGTTATATTGTTTGAATGCTAGAATTGTGGCTTTGATGTCCTAGAAGCCCAAGAAATTTGAAGTAAAGAGTGAATCTCATATTTTGTAGATGGTGTTTGCCTACCTCTATTTAGAAAGGGAGAACTGCTAGCAATGGGATTTTAACCGAATTTGGGGACATAAGACTTCGACCCTTGTGTTGGTTGGACAATTTTTAAGGGATTTCCCAAGGACCAAATTTGTAGATGTAGAGTTGGGACAGACTCTACGGGACTACTCCAATCATGTTGATCCCTTGAAATTACCTTTTTCCTGATTGTGGAATTCGAGTTGTGTAGACAAGGGGTGCTTCCTTCAAACCATTTTCCCAAGTGATCGGAGGTTCAAGTCCACGGTCTTAATCAAAACCTAGAAATATCTAAAAGTGTATCCCTCGAGGCTTTCCAAAGCCCCATAAGATCAGGACCCTAGAACCTTGCACTTCACTCAAAGGGAGCTAAGCCTTCTGAGATTTGGGACTTTGGAGGCCCGAAGCTCCAGGATATTAAAACAACATGACATTCCAATCCTGCTGAAGATAACCCTTCAAAATGGTAACTATATGGTTTGACCGACAACTGGCGGTCTCTTACCCGTTATTGTGGAATCCATCCTATTGTTAAACCCTGACCAACATTTCAACCTCAAATTAACACGATCTGTAGATATAAGAACCTTTAAGATATTTCCTAACCATCAGATGCGAATTATGGTCATTTGGCGTTGACCCACTCTGGGCACGAAAGAGTTTAGAATGACCAAAATCCCCAAATGTCGAAATCACGAACCAACGCGAGTCGTTGATATAGGGATCCTTTGAGACCTCTCTCAACCGTTAGATCAAGTATAGTGGAAGGATAGAGTAAGTGGATAAATCCATTCAACCGTCATATAGAGGGTACAAATTTAGAGACATAGTAAGTTGTTGATCTAAGGATCCGTTGAGGGCCCTTCCCAACCATTTGATCAACTAGTGGAAGAAAAATGTAAGTAATTCGACGAAGCCTTAATTGAAGAGTCTGAAACTTGGGAAATCTGGGACTTCGGGGATTCCAGAGATTTGACATGTTGGTGCACAAGCCGAATGACGAAGCACCTACAGCCAGAGCACGTGGCGGGAGTTCTATAAATTCATAACTCTAGGACTCTGGGAGATGCGATGATATATGATGGTTCGTTAAATGGCAAAGTGTCGAAGTGCCAAAGTGCCGAAGTGCTGAAATCCCTGTGTGTGGTGTCCAACCTCGGTTGGACAGGGAATGCACACCATGATGACGTGGTGTCATGGGATTGGAAATGAATTAAGTGTGGGACCCCCTCCCTTGTCAATTTTAAGCTATGTCTTAGAAAAGGATGAATCTTAACTATTAGATCCAAGGGTGGACAAAATATCCACCATAGATTCTGGAGAGGAAATATTCATTTGGTCTTCAAAACTTTGGAGAATTTTGTATACCTGTACAAGAATATCAAAGGGTCGAAGGTCTGTTGCACATGAAGGACCAGGCGATATCCCCTCCAACTGCTCCTCCAGTGGCCATGTCATTGCTAGGGGATGCCGAACGAGGTTGTGTCAGTGCAATGTAAGATGGTACAAATGAGGTGGATCCATGTGGGTGCCATGTGGTCTTTGACCAATGATACCCCAAGAATTTTAGGGAGCCATATATTTTGAATCTGAGCTCGGTTTTGGATGATTTTATAGTCGTTGGAAAGTTCTCATAGAGAAGAAGGTAGTGGTACCCTTATTCGAGGAACTTAGAGAAGTTGTAGGAAGAAGAAAAATTTATACCCCATTCCTTAAAAGGGTACTTAGTGGTCGAGTGTGTGAGATATTGGTGTCAGAGCGAGCAACAAAACTTGGTCTGCTTGGGCTCATGAAAGAGCAGAACAAACTTTCACAGAAAACCTATAATGGGAAGGGCACTCTACCCTACCCACCTGTAAGAGATTATTTAATATTCACTACTGAAAAGAGTGATACCACCTATTGTTTACATGTTCTGAATCTGAACTACATATTGTTTTTTATGTGAAATAATGAAGATAATTCTACCTTAAAAAATATTGACATGTATTGTTCAAAAAATTTGAGGACAATTGACTAACATAAAATGTTGTTGTCATCACTTAAACATTCATTGGAGAGCGAGGAAAAATACCACGTAAAGAATGGTGACACACCATGAGTGGGGGGAAATCTTCCACAATAGAGAAGAAGAATTTGTTGAGAGGAGGGTGGTGAAAACCCCTCCATATTTATATGAAACTGTAAGGATCCTTATGGAATAATTACATAGATTTAAAGCATACACTGAGAGACTCATGAGAGAGAAAGAAAAGAAAAATGAGATAAATGCAGTCTTGTTGCAAATCATATCATACATACAGAGGAAAATACAACATGGACCAGTGGCTAATAATGTGGACAAACATATTACTGAGAGAACCCAAAGTCCACCCAAGATACAAAAGCATGGCCCTGAAAATAAAAAAACAAAAAAAATCACCTCAAGGAAGGCCCAACATGGAGCCAAGAGGCATACTAACGCCAAGGATCCGACTGAAGAATCCTTTAGTGAGGAAAATGACAACTACAAGGAGTTGTATAGTAGTGAGACTAGTTGACATTCTCAAAGGAGAAGAAAGAGGAGGAAACATTCCAATAACCATGACCCTGAAGAGTTTAAGGAATCCAAACCACCCACCTTCGATGGAGAGATTAAGAAGGGGGAAGAAGCATAAGCTCGGCTACTCAGCCTAAAGAAGTACTTCATAGTCCATGACTACTATGAGAACTTAAATACCTGAATATCCATATTTAAATTGAATGAAAAGGCCTCCATCTAGAGGGAGGACCTTAGAAATGTGAAAGGAATTCATGAGAAGGAGTTGTCATGGAAACAATTTGAAAAGTATTTTAAGAAAAAGTGCATATTCAAAAGGTATTATGATGAAAGGACTAAGGAGTTCTATGAAATCAAAATTGGACAACTCACCATTGATGAATATGTCAACAAATTCCTCGAGCTATTGAGGTATGTGCCTTACATAAAGGATGAAAAGGAGAAGGTGCAACGATTCATTAGTGGGCTGCCTAAATAATATCAAGACAAAATTGAGTTTTATTAACCCAAGACTCTATAAGACACCATTAGGAAGGAAAGGTATTTCTATGAGCAATTGAAGCACATGGCAGAACCTCATAAGGGTTGGAAAAAGGAAAGTAATTTGGGATTCAAGAAAAAGTTGTTTAAACCTTTGAGGTTTAGGAACCATGGGAAAGACTCTAATATCATCCTTCCTACTAAACGCATGTATCAACACAATTTTCCATCTCCAAGTGGAAATAAACCCTTTGGATCAATCCCAAGAAAGACTGGTGATAAAAGGAGAGAACCATTGAAATGTTGGGGATGCGGAGAATAACATTTGTTGAGGGAATTCCCCCATAGGAAACAAGACAATAGGAGCATCTACAACATCCAAGAATATACCATAGTCAATGATGTGGTTAGGACCAGGCCACAAATTTATGTAACCCTAGATAACCAACAAGCTTCAGTAGTGGAGATGGAAGGTACAATTTATAACCATCATGTTTCTGTTTTGATTGAACCTAGTTCTAACTTGAGTTATGTTACCCCTCAAATTGTGGATAAATATAATTTGCAGAAAGTAAAACATACTAAATCATGGCTAGTACAACTAGCCACTAGGAAAAAAAGAAAAGTAACAGAGGTCTTACCAGCAGAAAATTTCATTTTGAGTGGGTTATCCACCCAAGCAGCTCTAAATATACTTCCTTTAGAATATTGTGACATGTTGGTTGGCATGGATTGGTTGGTTGCCCATAAAACGAAATTGGATTGTTACCGGAACGTGTTAGAATGTGAAAATGAGGAAGGGGATAAAATAACCCTATAGGGAATTCAAAAGCTAGTCTCAGTGAAACAAATATCAACCCTTCAAGTGAATAAGTATTGTAGAAAAGGATGTCCTTTGTATGAAATACAAGTGTTGAAATTTGTTGAGGGAAATAAACCAATCCTAGAGGACCATCCTATATTAAGAGAGTATAAATATGTGTTTCCAGAAGAGGTACTAGGTATACCTCCAAGAAGAGATATTGACTTCTCAATAGAACTTATACCTGGAGTGGTGCCAATGTCTAGAGAACCCTATAAAATGAGTACACCAGAGCTAGTTGAGATCAAGTTGCAACTGAAGGAGATGTTGGAAAAGGGTTACATCTGACCTAATGTGTCCCCTTTGGGAGCACCAAATTTGTTTGTGAAAAAGAAGGATGACACACTCAAATTATGCATAGACTACCGACAACTCAATAAGATGACCATTAATAATAAGTATCCCTTATTGAGAATTGATGACCTATTTGACCAACTGAGGGGTGATACAAAATTTTCTAAGATTGATTTAAGATTGGGGTACCATCAAGTCCCAATTAAAGATGAGGACATCCATAAAACAACATTTAGTACAAGATATGGGAACTATGAATTTGTGGTGGTGCCATTTGGGCTTACCAATGCACCAACCACCTTTATGTGCCTAAAATGTACTCAGAAAATTCTTGGACATATTTGTGTTGGTCTTCATAGATGAAATTATGATCTATTCTAAGAGAAGAGAATGAAGAGAATCACAAGTCAGTTCTTCGAGTGCTAAGAGAGCAAAGGATCTATGAAAAGTTTAGTAAGTGTGAATTTTTCCAAAAACAAGTCCATTACCTAGGCTATGTTATCTCTGAATAAGGAGTGGCAATTGAACTTGAAAAGATCAAATCCATCATGGATTGGCCTACACCAAGAGACGTCTCTGATATCATATCCTTTATGATCCTAGTAGGATACTATAAAAGGTTCATAAAGGGGTTTTCCAATATTGGTTTCCCAATCACCTCCCTACATAAAAAGGGAGTTAAATTTGTTTGGACCACAGAATGTGAAGAGAGTTTTCACCAATTAAAACACCTTTTAACCAATGCACCAGTGGTGAAAATTGCAGACCCAAACAGGGAATTCCTGGTATGTACAAATGCCAACAAAGAGGGACTCAAAGGAATCCTCATGCAATAAGGATATGTGATCTATTATGAATCTAGAAAATTGAATGCACATGAAATCAATTATGTGACACATGACCTAGAATTGGATGCCATAGTACATGCTTTAAAAATGTGGAGACATTACCTCCTAGGAAGAAGATTCATACTTATGACATATCATAGCGGGTTCAAATACTTTTTTGAATAGCCCAAACTCAATGCTAGACAATCTAGGTAGATGGCCCTCCTCAGTGAATTTTATTTTGAAATCAAACGTATTAAGGGAAAGGAAAACTGAGTGGTTGATGCCCTCAATAGAATTATGAAAGTGATTCATTTGACAGATTTAAGTACCTATGAATCAAACATCAAGGAGAGAGTTAAAAGTACACAAGAAACATATACGTTTTTCAAAACTATGAAATCATACTTAGAACAAGATCCCACATGGTTGAAGTATGAGGTCTATCAATTGATGGATGATGGCCTACTAGCTTACAAAGGTAGGTTGTATATTCCATATTGTAACGACTTGAAGAGGTTCATACTGGATGAACTACATAAAATACCATACATTGGTTACCGTGGTTATCAGAAGATGATCACATCCACCAAGAAACTATTTGATTGGACAAGAATGAAGAAGGACATAGCTGAATACTTGGCCAAAATCTTAGAATGTCAGAAGGTTAAGGTGGAGCACAGACATCCAACAGGGTTTTTGCATCCCCTACCAATTCCAGAATGGAAATGTGAAACCATATCCATGGATTTTATCACCAGACTACATAAATAAACCAAGCATAATGACGCCATTATAGTTTTTGTGGACAAACTGAGCAAGGTTTCTCACTTAATCCCTGTAAAAGTCAACTTGCAAGGCGATAAATATTGCTAATATTTTCATGAAAGAAATTTTTAGACTGCATGGCATGCTTAAAGGAATCATATCAGACAGAGATACAAAATTTACTTCAAACTTTTGAAAATCTTTGTTTGTTGGTTTTGAAACTAAATTACTATTTAGTATGGCTTATCAGCCTCAAACTGATGGACAAACAAAAAGGGTAAAGAAAGTGACAGAGGACATGCTAAGAGTGCATGTGATGCATTAGCCCAAGAAGTGGGAAAACTACCTACCACTGTAGAGTTTGCTTATAAAAATGGCTATCAAGAATCCTTGAAGATGAGTCCTTTTGAGGCTCTCTATGGTAGGAAATGCAACATCCCAATCAACTGGAATAACCTAGTGGACAGAATAAACCTCAGGCAAGATCTATTAAAATAAATGGAATAGGTAGTTCGAATAAGACAAAATATGAAGGTGGCTCAATACCGACATAAGAGCTATGCAGACAAAAATAGGACTCCTAGGGATTTCAAAGTAGGGGATCATGTGTATCTTTGGATTAGACCCAGAAGAAGTTCCTTGGAATGGGAACTTGTGCCAATATGGAACCTCAGGTTTTTGGACCCTTTGGAATTTTGAAGAGAGTGGGACCTGTAGCATATAGACTAGCACTTCCTCCCACAGTGAAAGCACACAATGTTTTCCATGTTTCATTGTTGAAGAAATATGTACATGATTCTAATCATATAATTGACTCATCTGTGATTCAGGTGGAACCAAAGGGAGAATTCCTACCAGAACCCCAATGCATACTAGACATGAAGAAAATTCCACTCAGGAACAAAACCATTGCACGGGTCAAGGTGAAATGGAAAAAATTTGGTCCAGATGAAGCTACATGGGAATTGGAGGAAGCCAAGAAACATGCATACCTATTTTTGTTCACTTCTATACATAAAGACCACAACAACAGGTAGAATAATAGGGATGGTGTTCCTTTAAGGGGGAGGGAATTGTGATACCCATGTTTCACCCAACTTGTAAATAAAATTATATCTGGATAAAATACTGTGGACATACCTGTCATGGGAATTTTGGAAAATACATTGAACCTTAAAATTATGTGTGTGTGTGTGTGTGTGTGTATTTGTGTTTTTTGTTATTAAATAAAAATGGAAATTGTGGCATAATTGTTGAAAGGAGGTGACTAGTGTGGATCATGATGCATGAGAATGGATGGTAAGGGGAACCAGTGATGGTTGAGATGATCCTTCCAGACCAGTACAATGTTGGATATAAATTTCTCAGACCCAATACAATCTTCTAGCCCATAAAATTTAATTACCAGTCAAGTTGGTGGTTGGGAAGTCGTCCTCAAGAATAAATGAGGAGATAGGTAGAGTACCCGTCTAGGGAAACTTCTTAATATGATCCTCGAAATCTTGCTAGAAAATGTAAGAAAAGTCAGGAAAATCGGGGCAAAGTGCAGAGGATACAAATGAATGGGTTGAGAAACCATTCTAGAGAAAGTAGAGAGTGTGAGACTCTTCAGTTAGGAGGAGAATAGAGAAATACATGTTGTTATGGGTACATGAGTGCTTGGGAAGTGTTTTATAATCAAGTTGTGTTGGCCCTCGACCAAGTTTTGAGGAAACATTGGTCGTGTTCGATCACTTTTTGGACTTTGACAGGCTGGTCAAAGATGGAGCACCCAGGCGGAGTTGAGATCGTGGGATCTCACTTATTTTGCAGGCTTGTGGACCCAACAAAGGGTTACTAGGGTTTATGTAATGGGTTATGGGATGTCGGCCCATGGGTTTACCCATGATTAGACCTCTTTGTAAATGTATAAATAAGTAGCTAAGCGATGTAAGAAGTCTAGCTGGTTGGCTATGTGCATGATATGTTGTAAGTGTTAATGTTGGCTTAGTGAAAGAGGTTGTATGTTTCTTGTGAAAATTGACTGTGTAAAGTAAGGCTCTCTGCTAATAAGGAGTTGGCTTTGTACCTTGACCTGATTTTGGGAAGGAGGATCCAGTGCGCAACGTGCAGATCTCTTGTCCTCTATGGAGTTTGTCTCTATGGCTTTGTGCATAGGAGCGACTAAATGTAAGAAGATTGAAGACTAATAAATAAGAATAATAAGTTGGTGGATGTAGCCCCACACTGGGGTGAACCATGTATATAATGTGCCTTGATGTGCTTTGTGTGATGTGAATTATGTTGTTTATCTACTTAGTGTTGTTGTTATAATGTATGATGAATGCATCTGATGTTATTGCTTAGTGCTTAATGGTATTAAAGATAAATGAATGTTAGATCTAAGCTAATGTTATGTGCTAAGTGATTGAAAGTGCTTGATCTTTATTATTACTGTGTTGATATGTAATAAGGGCTTAGTCTGCGATGTGAATGAGACTCATGAACTAATGCATATTATTGTCTAAGTGCTCTACTAAGCATTGTAATCACATATATGTGTCCCAGCTTGGTTTTAGACACCTGAGTCCTGCAATCCCCCTCCCTCTACCTCGGGTGAGACTTCATCTTCTTTGTAGGTGTCATCGAAAGGGCCGGTATTTAGGGTTTTGTTGGTGCGTTTTTGAATCATTGAACCCTGGGTCTGCCCCCGTGCCAACAAATGGTTCTGTTGCTGAAATCCCTGACTGAGAGAAGGTATATGTGGCTCAACATGGATGAGAGAGTTATGTCTGTAGGACTACAAGCGTCGTCGACTGGGGGACTAAAAGCATCCCCCTCGACTCGACGACGTTCTAGCAGTGCTACTGAGAAGCGAAGCAAGCACCGCAATGATCTAGCTAACGCGAAGCAGATCCCATCGATCTTTCCAGATTATATACCACCTTTGGCTGGCGTGGTTAACCTCGATAACATCCCACATGACTTTGAGTATACATTGATCACTATGTACATCCCGAAGGGGATACGTGTAGTTGGAACCCAGTTGGGACAGATCCCATCTCTAAAGAACAATGACTTTAATCTCGGTGACAGAAAGAACTATGCTATGCTCACGCGCCAT
The DNA here is from genome assembly GCA_032191745.1 of Picea mariana. NCBI lineage: Eukaryota > Viridiplantae > Streptophyta > Pinopsida > Pinales > Pinaceae > Picea > Picea mariana. The sequence continues at coordinate 121,879 of JASDQU010736884.1, forward strand.
AGGTATTTGATGAAGATGACTGAGAAGAAGCCACGCATAGTCTCCCAACTCTGGATTAAGGAGCTCGCGTAGTCAACAATACTAAACGTAATGAAGATCCCTGACTTTGGCTGACATCAGGAGGTTAATGCCTGCATTAAACGCCTCTTGTCGTGCTACCATGGAGGGTATATGTGGCTCGAGAGGTGCGTTATTGTGAATCTGAAACTGATCCAATTGATTACAGGGCTGAGCATGCAGGGACCAGACCCTCAACAGTTCTACCCAAGAAAGACTTGAGATCACTCCCTGGCACAACGAATAAAGGAGGATTATGGTGATGTAGAAAATGGAAAGTGAGGCTATAAGGTAGCCTCTATCCAGGATGGTGCAGTGCACCTTGCTTGCCAAATTATATCTGGAAAGCTCATTATAAATAACCATCTGACATAGGTTACGAGGTTTGTAGTGTACCTCGCTCGGAAGTACGTGGAGGGGATGCAAATGAATTGGGAGAGTTACCTCATTAATGAGCTTGAGAAAGACTGTCGTGAAGCACATGATCAGGGGTATGAATTCCATTTCAGTTGGTTACTTGTATTAATCATATTTGTAGCTTGGCAGATGTCGGAAGGAGCGACATTTCCAGAAGTTGAGCCATGAGATTCGTTAGCCACGAGGTTCTCCACCTTGTGGTATATGAATGACATGTCGAAGCAGTGGTAGTCAAACGTTGTGTTCCATACCTATTACCAGCAACTGAAACATGCTATTGAGTCATTTCCACGCATGACACCGAACACATTTCACTAGTACAGAATGCTAGTGAAGTTCTACTCAGATCGACACTTTATCTCTATCACTACGCGCAGGGATGAGAGAAAGGAGGAGTTACAGTTCTATTACAAGAAGACCGATGAAGACATGGAGGAGATTAGCAAAGAATGGTCGACTGAGTTCCTTGTACTGGTTGAAGATACAAAACTCTCTGACCCCGACATCATAGGAAGCCCCTTGGTCACCCAGGTCAAGCATGATAGACATATTAGTGCGAAGAAAAAGGAGGAAGTGAAGAACATAGAAACTGATGAGGAGGACAACACCTCGGAGGAAAGTAGGCTGAATTTCCCGCAGGAGGAGGAGGAGATGAAGTAAATCAAGAAGGAGGAGGAGAAGAAGGAGAAAAGAAAGGAAAATTCGAAGTTACACCGCCGAAGGATCCCTCTACCGAGGAAAAAACATTGAAGAAGAGGAAGGTTTCTCCACAAAAACCCTCAACAAGAAAGAAGACGTGCACCAGTAAGCCCAAGATGAAGGCCACGCTCATAGAGGATGATGTCGACCTAATCATCACAGCTGTGGAGGATGCTTCAGAGAATATCTTGCAGCGATATGGAGCAAAGCAGGAGACGTTGTATGAAATAATCAAGAAGGAGCTGAAGGAGATACAACAAGCCGTCCATTCGAGCCGCGCAGTACCCACTTCACCTTCTTCGTCGAGGATTGCAGGATTGGGTGATGATCCCGCCCAATTACGAAGTCTAGCAGATGCAGTAGAGGCTCGACTTTGTCGAGTCCACGAAGAGAAGGAGAAGGCTATAGAAGCCTTGAAGCAAGAAAAGGAGGAGTTCATGGAGCAAATACGAGTTGCGCAGTCTTATGTAACCGCATGCGAGAAGGAGAAAGATGAAATTTGGGCGATGTTCGAGGAGGACAATGTGAAGATACAGAAAGAAAAACACCTGTTGCTCGCAGAGTATACTGTGGTCAAAGAAGTGGTGACTAAAGCATTTTTGTCTCTATGAAGCTTGGAACAGGAGGAACCAAATTCAGTCGAGATGCAAGTGGGGAAGCTTGTTGAGGCCATTCAACAACTTCAAGAAAGGATAATGGAGTTAGATATCCAAGCAGTGTCGAGCACTACTGATCCAGATTATTTTCGACATGAAATGAGAGTGGAGATATAATAAAGAAATCCACAGAGATATTGAAGATATTTAATAATATAATAGAAATGTATCAGAGATGCAACCATAAACATAGAGATACAATAATACACGATTTCTATTAATGAAGTAAATGTACAGAGACTGTAAAAATACAGAGTGAAAGACTCGCTAGAATGGTGGCAGCTTATCTCTGAGAAGAGATGTGATGGCTACTCGCATTCGCAAGAAGATGAATACAATGAGGCTCTAAAGGCCTTTTTACAATAAACAGGAATGCCAAAAGTCCTAGACATCCAAAAACCTAACCCTAGGAGATGAAGCGACAAAAGTCGTGTGGGCCCCGTTTGGGTAAGTGAGTACATCAACTTCCCGGGGTCGTAACTTTTTCATACGAACTCTGTTTTAGGCGTGTGATAGCTCATTGGAAATGTATTGTCGAGGAGATTCATTTTGGGGGCTCAATCATGCCTTTGGCTATCATTGAGAACCTCAATCTCAAAAAACCTTCATTTGGACCCTCAAAATGGCCCCAAAAATTAAAACCTGCTAAAAATAGTAAATTGCCAAAATTGCCAGAAAACTGTTTTGAGCCATTTGGAAAAGGTGGGTGGCCACCGATATCCACCTGGATCAATCCTCCCTCCTTAGGAAGCAATGGTCTCCATTGCGTTGAGTTCCTGGGGGAGAGGGAAAAGCGTTTGTTGAATCTGCATCTTGGTGAGCTGCTTGTCTTGCTGGAGACATCGCGCTACTCAGTTTGTGGAAGTTTGTCACGAACCTGTTGAGGCGGAGGCCGCTCAAAAAGTCGGGCTACATGAGAGGACAGTGTGCAGAAGGAATCTTTTCACTTTTCTGCAACCTTGTCGACCTACTTTTCTTTGTCGGAAAAGTTGTGAACAGAGAAATAACCTTCTAGCAGAGTTAACCATTTTTCTAGGGCCTCCGCATCTATCTGTCCTTCAAATACAGGAATATCAAAATTAACTTGTACCTTGAAAGGCGAGGTGCCTCCAAA
>JASDQU010736884.1:130160-144271 GCA_032191745.1 Picea mariana
GATGACATGTATTTTGTTTCATGATGTATGGTATAGCACAAGTTTGATGCATAAACAGGTCCAAGGATCGTCATATGGTATCATATTTTTCATCTTGCAAAGAAGATAAGGGGAGACATACCCTTAGGGGGAGTCATTCTTCTTCCCATGATTCTAGGAGGAGATATTTATCATATGCATACCTAGAAAAATCCCTATATTTGAAGAAAGATCACAGAGGCATAATTCTGAGGGGAGTGATGGTCATAGAGGGAGGATGAGAAATGTATTTTCAGCAATACATTAGATTGATATCCCTTGTTCAAAAGGGGAGAGATTATCCAACGGAAACAAGACAGGGGGAGCAACCTCAAGAGGAGAATGGCCCTTTGCCATTGATGTCAAAGGGGGAGAGATAATCACATTGATGTGATTGATGTCTATTCATGGGAGAGATTGATGTGGAGAGATAGTCACATTGACTATTGATCAAGAGCATGCCTTGTCTACATGTTGACATCAATAATTGGTAATTAGATTTGACATCAATGTTGGTATTGCCATCAATGCCAAAGGGGGGTATTGTTGGATCATGTTGTCATTGATGCCAATGGTTTGATTATTTGGGAGATTGTTGGATCATATGTCATTGATGCAAATGGTTTGATTAATTGATGTCATTGATTGATGTCAAGTAATTGATTGATTAACAATTGATATGATGCCCTTGATGAGAATGATAGATGTCCAAGTGGAAACCAATTGATAAAGATGGATCATTGATATGATGCATTGATGAAGATCGATCAATGAGTTGTCATTGATACATGATCCATAGTTGACATATATGATGCAGTGGTGAATTGATGCAAAGATGAATCATTATTATCTTATCATGGTTGATAAGGTGCCCAAATGGATGAACTCCAAAGTGGTCCCCTTATGGTGAAATCCCTCACGGGAAGACGCTTTATGGATTGAGTTATCCTAGAAGAACTATTGGAGGACCCATGCTTGCATGTGGATTAATGAGATTAATATCAATGAAGTTGTTGATGAAACTATCCTATATGGATAGTGCTTGACATGCCATTTCCAATGCTATGTGGAATGTCACATAACTCCTCACGGTTTGAGAGTTATGGCTCTATGAAGTTGAAGGACCCCCATATGATGGCTTGAAGCCCCAAAGGGTCAAAGAAGTCAAAGTGCTTGAAAAGAAGAAATCATTATTTAAATGATAAAGTAAACTGACAAAATCAAGAAAGATTATTTAAATGATAAAATGAAGTGACAAAATCAAGAAGGAATATTTAAATGATAAAGTATTGGAGAACTTTCTATTCATGGAAAGTGGTTAACCCTAAAAAAAGGAAAATAGGTTAAGTGACCTAGAAATGGGTTAAGTAACCTAAAAATGGTTTAAGTGACATATAAGATGAAAGTATAAATAAAAAGCTAGGATCTCTTGTAAAATGTACATTTGGTGAGAATCCTTTTTGTGGATCAATGGAGAGCTTCTTGTGAATATCTTTTGGAGTATTTATAGAGAGCTTCTTGTGAGAGCATCTTATTGGTGTGGATATCTTGACCATGATTGAAGATATATTCTAAGGAAGAGAGTGAGAGGAGGATCTCATGGACGCATCAATGTTTCGGCAATGTCAGAGATCTTGACGACAAAATTCTCAGATTCACAGAAAACCCTATTTTCTAATGCGGATGCGGGGTGTCTGTGTATAGGGTGCGTGTACACGTGGGTTGGTTGTGTATAGGGTGAGTGTACATGCGAGTTGACAGTGTACAGGGAGCGTGGAGTGGATAAAATCATGGAGATTTATGTTTGAGCTAGTTCCAAGCTCTTGGATGATGAGGCAGGTTCTAGATCTACATTCTATGGCCTCAAATCTATCACTGAGACACTGATATGGTTACATTATTGTCTTGATGGATACTATTGTTTCATGTGTTGTGAATTCTTAGGGCATTCTTGGTATGGATTCTATGATGTGGTTCAGTTTGGTTGATTTGGTTGATGGAGTGAGCAGCACTCTTGCAATTTAGTAGTGACATGATTGTTATGGTATACTAGTTGTTTATACATGATTGAGATAGCATTCATATTGATGTGTTGTGGAGAATGAGAAATCTATTGGAGAGCTTGGATGTGTTATGACTGGCTGTGGGTCAGTTTGGATAGTGGAAGACAGAAGAGAAAGTGATTGCAGGTTGCAGAGGATTTGAGCATGTGAAGAAAAGAAAAACCCTAGTTGCTCAGACGCATACGCTTGTTGCATTATACACTACCCACATGCACACGTGAGCTGTAGTGAGTCAGGGCGCATGCACACGTGGGTTGAACTACTGATAGGTTGCATACCTATTGACAGATTGATATCTGTTGAGGATTGTTGCCTCATCTTAGTTGGTGTTGAGGGTGTAAGTTGAGTCTTTCATTATAGAGAAAGTGCTCTTACAGAGTTGTACTCTATTCAGTTGTTTCTGATAGACCCCAAGGATTGTAGTCTGTAATAAAAAGAAAATTGTACATACATATTGTGTTCTTTGGGTTCATTGTGGTGATGACTTGTTGATGATATATTGTTGATATATGTTGCTAATATGTGCTCACATCTAACTGGTTATAAATGACAGCAATGGGTAATGAATAAATGTTGAATGCTAATTGATGAGAGGGATGTTTTGGGAAAAAAATCCCCACACTCATTCACCTCCCCCTCTAAGTGTGGTAGGTGTGTCCAACAAGAGCATCCCAAACTTAGGAGGGACATCAACCATCACATATCCACGACCACACTTTTCATTGGCAATTGGAACAAGGAAACAACCAAGTCTTTGATAACCCCGAGGCACTTCACCTTCCTAGAATCAAACGAGTATAGGTCATGGTAAGTTTTTGTAACCTCAAAAATGGGCTCCTTCATGACAATATTAGGCATGAGATTGTGAGATTCCCCTGAATCCATCAAGCAGTTGTGCAACACCTTAACATGGATGTTCAATGAGGTATAGAAAGGAGGGGAACAATCATCTCTATCCTCCACCAAAGGTCCCATTATGACAGTAGGATTTTCATATTGGAGGTTGACTGAATCCACGGAATAAGATAAAGGCTCGGGCTGTAGTACTTTGGAGAGGTACCTTTTGAAATCTTCATTTTTAACTAGCTCCAAGAAAAGTACATGAATTTTAATCTTTTGAATCTCATTATGAAAGCTAAAATAGGAGGGAGGCTTCATAATATCCTTCACTTCTGGGATAGGGATATTAACCACTACCTGGGGGTTTTGTGCCTCAGTTTATTTGCCGCTAGCTGTCATATTCTTAGCAGGATTCTCTGCTCTAGTAGGTTGATCAGGAATACCAGGATTTCCTTTTTTCTTCTTGGACCTGATGTTGTATCTATTTGGATTGCCACTGGTACTTTCTCCTTTGATCATCTCATTTAGTTGGCTATCCATGAGGGACTCTTCATATGAAAACTGAGTTAAGTGAGGGGATGAAGAGGTTTCACCAAGGCAATGGATTTCAGGATCAATTTCTTCTTCGTCTCCTTCCTCACCAGTAATCAGGTTATTTTGGAGAGGGGCTTGGATTTTTTTATCATCCCTATCCTTATTTATTTGATCCCTCTAGATGATTTGAGGGGCGTTATTTGGTCTCCTAAAATTACCCTTGTTGTCAGTATTTTGAGAGTTCCTATAGCTCTGTTTCCCCTCAAATTTCAATTTCTCCATTTTTGCAGAAAGTGATTTTACCAGTTTTGTTAACTCATCAACTTGAGGGTGGGAAGCAAAGGAACCAGAGGTCGAAGCTTCAGCCCTACCTTTCATCCTGTCTCTATAAGCCTTACTCCTAAGCTTATCAACTACCAATATATTGGATTCTACTTCAATTTCTGCATCTTGCATATGCGCCAAGGAGGTAGCTCTTCTTTCTGTCAACAGTAGGGAAAACTCAGGGTCAAAAGCACTAGCATAAGTGATCTTGGCAGAGGTTTCAGTAGGCTTAATTTCAGTGGGAATCTTATTTTACATCTTAATAAATCTCTTTGAAAACTTTGAAACAGATTCTCCTTCCTCTCTCTTAAGTGATCCAAACTCTGTAATATAAAAAAGGAAGTCTTTTTTTTTTCCCCAATGTCTCAAAAATGAATCATACAGGGCTTCAATCCCATCAATAGACCCAGGATTCAAGTGCCTGAACCATTTTTTATCCTCACCATCAAGGCTCTGTACAAAAACTCTCAACCATACATCTTCATTTTCAATACTAAGATTATCTGCATAACTGTAAAAAGATTAAAGGTGTTCTTCTGCAGTTATGTCTTCTTCTCCTATAAACTTGGGCATATAATTTAGGTACTCTCCAACTGGGAGGGGATTCATAGGCTGAGGTAAAACAAGAGGGGCATATCTAGTAGCCACTATGGCATCCATTATGTTTTTAGGAAGATTAACACCTGCCATTAGAATGTGAACTGTAGGGGTACCAGGGGGGGATGGAGTTTGGACAGGTGGGATTGGATATGTGTTTCTAGGGGAAAGGGGAAACTACTGAGTGTTGGAGGAGAATAATATGGGGTTCAAGGGAAAATAGGTTTCCCCCTCTTTGGATACAACAACTATGACAAGAGGAGGAGGAGTAGGAAGACCCAAGGTGGGACAATCTTCTAAGCTCCTGGGTCTAAACCACTTTACAATCTCAGGAGAAACAAGGGTGTCATAAATTTCTTCTAAATAAGGGCTAGAAGGGGAGAATTCAATAGGGAAACTCCCAAAATTTAAACTTCTGGAAACTCCAACAAATGGTATAAAAGGAGAATTAGATGTAGCTACTGGAGTTTTTAAAGTAGAATTATGTAAATTACCAGAATCACCTGGTACAACAGTTGAAATCCCTTCTTGAGAGGTATTTCCTTTTCTCATAATATTTTTTGGGTCGGATTTAGGTGTTTCCAGAGGCAGGTGTGAAGTAGACCTCATGTGTTTGCCTTTGGGAGCCACAACTGAAACAGTCGCTAGGTGCAAGTTGCAATCTTCAAGTTACTGATTTCTTATGCACCTTCAGAATCAAAATTTCTTTATCATTCTATCCCAGGGAAATGCCTTCAATGTGTTCCCCAAAAATGATGCCAAGGATGTTAGCACTGAGAGTCACCCTCAGATTGCGGGAGGATAAGCCTAGTACCCATCATAATGTTTGGTGAATGTTGGTTTTATGAGTGGAGGTGAAATGGACAAAACTCGGAATAGGGATGATTTTAACACAGAAATTGGACAAGCAATGCACAGGGAAGTGAGGTCCTCATTAACTCCAGTCAATGATTTGAGTTTAAGTGTGAGCAGAGGGAAGACTTAGTGAGAAAGGTGAACAAGACTACTATGAGCATATGGCCTTTAAGCAACTTGCTGAAGAAAAACTCAGACTCAAGAACACTCTTAAACTAAAGTTTCAAACATTGAAATATGTCACAGTAGCATAATAATCAAACCTACATTACCATGTGACTACAACAACTCGACCGGATCCTCCATGCCCGAGCCTTTCAACATAAGGGGAAATAAGATAACAAATAAGCTAACTAAAACTGGTCAAAACAATACTGTAATCAAACCTACATTACAATAGCACTGCAACCCTCGACGAGATTCTCCATGATGAGTGTTCCAACACAGTTTAAACAAAGAGATGAAAGAAGTTGACTTATATTAATGCAAAAGTCTAAAATTTCATACATAATGAGAGAACAATCCTGACATCAAAACTTAGACAGTAGGGAGATCTCAACCAGTTGATGACCATAACAAAATATCAAACTGATCTACTTATACTCAGATCAGTCCAGAACTATCATGAGTGTGATCTGGCATCTCCTTCAAAGCTTTGCGTCTGAGCAACCTTTTGTCAGACTATGCATGTTTCCTCCTGTCAGATGCAAACCAGGTTCAATATGGACTTGCAGAAAACTGACCATTGTTGTACTTTGCTGACAGTCCTACCTCCATAGCCATAACTTCCGAGCCTTCCATTTGTGGATTGAGCTGAGGTTTTAGCTACTAGTCCCTGCTTCATTAAATAGATATTCATCGGGATTAGAGCATGGCTGGGAAACTGGAAGAAGACCATTTGTCGCAACCAGATTGGGCATTGAGTACGCAAGTGGCCGCAAAAGTCAATCCTTTTTCATTGGTTGACCCTTCCTCATAATTGGAGTGCAGCAGGATGGCTATCGGGCGACCAACTGTCGATATTGGATAGGGCACCATATGCGCATGTGCATTTTGGGGCCACAAGAAGTGGTTTAGGCCCACATCGCTTTTGAGCCCAAAATGCACCGTCGTTTTCCACGTTGCCACCCCACAAAACAGTGGTTTGGATTTCGTTTCGCCCTTCGAATTTTAATGTCTGCGCATGTTGCAGCCCCAAAATTATCTAAGAACGTCTATCTTAAAGGCACCTGATATCTGGGTGCGCTGGCTACTATAGCACCCCCTGCGAAACTTTTACCTGCCTTCTAACCTTGGATTCCTTCCAACTGCGCTTGGAGATAGCACCACATCGAACTACACAGGGGATTTCTGCCATTGTAACAACATTTTCCGGCTTGATGTGCTGAGGGATGTTACCTGGGAACCTTAAAAATTTGATGTGATAACACTTACAAAATGTCACTTTAAGAGGTTGTTAATGGAAAAATCCCCCTTTTGTAGCCTCATACTTACCAAGCATATCCACAATTCAAGAAGTGGATATCACTCTTGCCACTTGTTGAGGGGTCCTAAATCCCTTTAACTCAATAGTAGGAACCAAATCTGCCATTGAGGACCAATTAGACTCTGCAAGGTTTAATGGTGGAAGGGTTCTCTAGATCTTGCAATCCGACCAATTAATCGATGGGCTTTACATAGTGATTAACAGGATATTTTCTAGTGAAATCTCCTCCTTCAGTTCAAACATTATTTTTCTGTATTTTTTCTTATAGGTGGGTCCGATACAAGATAAAAATTGGTATAAACCAACCAGGTAAGAAAGTGGGAAATCTTAACTACTGGAGAAGGCTGAGCTTGGGATAACCCACATGCTGAAACATGCAAACAATGATTCTTACACTTACAACAAGCCTGGTAATAATATATTAACCTCCTGGTGTTCCAATTATTTACTGAGATACAATTATCAGAAGAGAACATACATGCGATAAACAATGGCAAGAAAAATAGTTTCCTTAACTCTAATCATCAACCACATATTAACACAATGATTTACTTTTCATGATTAAAGACAAGAACTCATAAAAATATTGAATCAGATAACTTATCAACAGATTCAAAAGTTCTCACTCATTACAACATCCATTCATGAGATAAAATCATAAATAATTCTTCTTCAGATCCAATCACACACGCCTTTGATGAAAACAAAAGAAAAATTTGTCTTAGGTCCTAAACAGGACTTCTCAATCAAGGTAGCTCTGAAATAGTTCTTTACAATCCAAAAATGAGGATCTTTTCCAAAACCACCGACCCTCAAAACATTCAAAAACACCCTATTTAACAGAGTTGTAGAGGTTCTCGTCCTTAGGGGAATGAGACCTATTTTTAGGTAGTTGTTCGTAAAATAAATTATTAACTTGACTATGACACTGGAATTAATCAACAAGAGTGGTTTTTATCACACACAGAAAACCACTCTTGTATCTAATCTAAGAAAATGTTGGCATTAATCAATTAAAAACCACTACTATCTCTAAGACAGAACTAATGCATGCACTGGAGGAACTGACTCAGCAGAAAATAGGCCTTAGAGTGACAGAGAAGAGCTATGTGTTGGGTAATGGCATGCTTGTGAGTTGTTGGAGGCCACTGTAGACAAATGGATGCATGAAAAAATCTCTGCTTGAGGAAGAGGGAGTCTGCTAAAGTGTTCTGGAACCCATCTGCGTCGACCTGTGACTGAGACTTAACTCTTTGTCTATGTCTGAGATTTTGGAGCATTTTGTCTCGACTGTAACTGACCCTTCTCCTTGCTTTCACTTTGATGAACTGTTTATGAACGAGAAGAGGTGGAGGTGGGCATCCAATAGGAATACATGACGTGTGAAGGTGGACGACATGGACGTAGATGAAGTGGAGGGGAGTGGAGGTGACATGCGTGAGTGGAGGATAGATGGCACGCAGTGAGAGGGGTGGTATTAAGAGGCAATCTAACAAGATCCCAAAGGGGGAGATAGGCAGTGAGCTGATTAGAGAGGGGGGAGGGCGAAATCCTGAGGAGCCACCATGTTAGGTAGGGCCTATGGTGGGGAAACCACTTTCCTGGANNNCCTAGATGTGATAAGGAATGTTGATCTGGAGGAAAGGGATGTCGTCGAGGTGATCAGCGTGGGATTTAGGCGGGGAACAGGTGGCTAGAGTTCAGTGGTAGTGGGAGTGTGAGTGGAGGTGACGAGGTGACATGGAGTTGATGTGGTGACATGGTGTCATATAATCATGTGATTGCGGAAGTTTTCGAGGGTGGTTTGGGTCCACACCGCTTTTGGGCCTGCAATCCCCAATAAGCTGCCACATACCCTTTCAACAATACCATGGTTCCAATTGTGGGACCGCTTTGGAAAATTAACGTTCGAGTAGTTTACGTCCTCGCAATGCAGTGTGGTCATCGATATGATTACAATCTGTGATCTAGGAAATATTCCTTCCTTACCTGCTACACAGATCAACGATGCTGGTTGAGTTGAGATCAATGGTCTATGATCACTTCGGGAGTTCGGGCTTCATGAATTTCAATGCATAGTTCTTACCATCCTTTGGAGTGTCGTATTTCCAAAGTGAGAGATCTTCCTCCACATGGCCTCTGGCTCTAGACAGTCCAGATTCACTTCGGGAGTTCAGGCTTCAGGAATTTTCATCCCTTTTCTTGGGAAAGCCTCTGAAGTAGCGTAGGTCCGAAGTGGGGGATTTGTCGTCGTGTGTCCTCTTCAATGGATGGTCCAAATTCACTTCAGAAGTTCGGGCTTCAGGAGTTTCGAATGTTGTTCTTAGAATTCTCCCAGAGGAAAATCGTCGAAGTGAATGATCTTCCTCCACGTGTCCTTGTTGATGAACAATCCAGATTCACTTCGGGACTTCGGGTGTTCGGGCTTCAGGAGTTTATGAATGTCATGCTTGGAAATCTACCAGAGTGGTATGGTCCTAGAATGACATGGTGTCCTGATGTCATATGATGTCATGGCTATTCATGTGTCATGGAAAGAAGGGTGACACATGTCACGTGGAAATGGGTGAATGGCACAACCAAATGACCTTGAATGAGTGCCACATGTCATGATTGATGAGTGTGCCACGTGCTTCGACACTTCGGGCTTCGGGAGTTTTGGATAGTGAGGCATGAAGTTCTCTCGAAGCAATATGGGCCCGAAGTGATGTGGCAGTCTCTCGTTACTTCAACTCTTCGACAGTTCGAAACTTTGGGTCTTCAGCGCTTCGGGTCTTCAGGACTTTAGCTCTTCGTCTCTTCGACTCTTTGGGACTTCTGCTCTTTGGAACTTCTGGTAATTCTTAAAGTTAAACCCCATGCGATTTTGACACTATGAATGCATGAAAACCGTTGATCTGATTGGCTTGATGGATCTCTACCGTCGAAATTCAACTTGTTTGTTCGCACAATCTGAGTCTGAAATTGACTGCTCTGGATTGCTATGTGTATCCACGAGCATTTCCTGTGCATATAAAAAAGGCTTGGCCGACCTGCGATGAGCTCAATCAATGGAAAACATGATGACAAGAATTCTGAACCAAATACGACATGTACTTATCCTTCAAGAAACAATAGCAACAAAAATGTGCAAAGACTCAATCAATAAAGAAATAGATAAGAACAAAGTCACTCAATAATGGGAAACTGACTCAAGTGGCACCCAAAAAAGAAAAAAATTGACAAAGGATTTTTAGGGTGTGTTGAGTGCTCAACACCACCATAGTTGACATTCTCCTCACACTTAAGGGCAACTTGGTCCTGGGTTGAAAAAACAAAATGAAGAAATAGGCTAATCCACATCACTCAAAGTGATACTTTAAAGTAGGGGATTAGGTTTTCCTTCACCTGTAGCCCTATAAGAATACCTTTGTCAAGGAAAAGAACCAGTAGGACCTCACACCCAAGTACAATTCCCCTATTAGAACCTCTAGTGCGTTGGACAATCTTCCTGTCAATTAGCTCTCCTAGCCCACTATGAGATCCACCTAGTATTTCACATCTCACATTTAAAGAAAGTGGTAGGGATAAATAACCATGTTCATGTCATCTACCCCAAACTTGATGAAGAAGGATCCATTTGGTTATAGCCAAAGGATTTAATAAAGAAAAGGTCCAAAGTGTTAAATACACTAGCACGTTATCGAGGAATTCTTGGTACAATGGAAAGACATGCAACCCAAAGATGCCAACTAGGAACCAACAATGATTTTGTAGTAGTTTCCACATCTCTAGCTTTGAGGATGAAGCTTCTTTTGAATGTCAAGGGCATGTTAAGGTCCTACCCCAACGTCCCTACTTTGTGGTATTTAGAGTTAGCACGAGCTCATCATCTTTGAATAAGGCCCACTAGGTAGTTGGTGTATGTTTATTTAATGTAAAATGGTCATCCTTATTGAACAAGGCCCACTAGGTCAATGGTACTCATTAATATTAGGACTATGTCCTAATGGTTAGGGTTTCAATATTGAGAAACTATTTATAAAAGTAGGAAGCTATGTAATGGGTGTGAATGATTATTATTGTATTAGAACTCTAATCAATTGGAGTTTCCCCCTAGAAGAGGCAGGTAAATCTTACTCCCTTTTAAAAGATCAATAAATAGTTATAGTTTTGTATGCATTAGATTATGCTTTTCCTCTCTTTTATTTTTCCATTGTTTAAGTTTCGTCATATATTACACTTGCATTATTTGCATATGTCTTTTATTTTTCCATTGTTTAAGTTTCTTCATATATTACACTTACATTATTTGCATATGTTTTTAAATACACTTCAAAAATGGCTATAAATGGTTCAAGTACCAAATAAAATTTGTAAATAAATTCACTAAGTGCTTATGACATCCTTAATGTCAATAAGCTAAGTATATATATTTACTTGTCATGTCCTCATGACATAATTAATTTGTTTTCTGTGGGAACATGTTTATATGCTCAAATAACAACTACAATATCAATAAAACAAAGGAACTTCTTGCCCTCAGAAAACAAAGATTGATTTGGTGCGCACCAAATCCTCCTTCCCAAAATCAGGTCAGGATGACTTCAGCTCTTCATCTCTTCGGCTCTTCGAGACTTCGGCTCTTTGGAACTTCTAGTAATTCTTAAAGTTAAACCCCATGTGATTTTGACACTATGAATGCACAAAAATCGTCGATCTGATTGGCTTGATGGATCTCTACCGTCGAAATTCAACCTATTTGTTCCCACAATCTGAGTCTGAAATTGACTGCTCTGGATTTCTGTGTGTATCCACGAGCATTTCCTGTGCATACAAAAAAGGCTTGGCCGACTTGCGGTGAGCTCAATCAATGGAAAACATGATGACAAGCATTCTAAACCAAATACAACATGTGCTTATCCTTCAAGAAACAATAGCAACAAAAATGCACAAAGACTCAATCAATAAAGAAATAGATAAGAACAAAGTCACTCAATAATGGGAAACTGGCTCAAGTGGTACCCAAAAAAGAAAAAAATTGACAAAGGCTTTTTAGGGTGTGTTGAGTGCTCAACACCACCATAGTTGACATTCTCCTCGCACTTATGGGCAACTTGGTCCTGGGTTGACAAAACAAAATGAAGAAATAGGCTAATCCACATCACTTAAAGTGATACTTTAAAGTAGGGGATTAGGTTTTCCTTCACCTATAGCCCTATAAGAATACCTTTGTCAAGGAAAAGAACCACTAGGACCTCACACCCAAGTACAATTCCCTTATTAGAACCTCTAGTGCATTGGACAATCTTCCTGTCAATTAGCTCTCCTAGCCCACTATGAGATCCACCTAGTATTTCACATGTCACATTTAAAGAAAATGGTAGGGATAAATAACCATGTTCATGTCATCTACCCCAAACTTGATGAAGAAGGATCCATTTGGTTATAGCCAAAGGATTTACTAAAGCAAAGGTCCAAAGTGTTAAATACACTAGCATGTTATCGAGGAATTCTTGGTACAATGGAAAGACATGCAACCCAAAGATGTCACCTAGGAACCAACAATGATTTTGTAGTAGTTTCCACATCTCTAGCTTTGAGGATGAAGCTTCTTTTGAATGCCAATGGCATGTTAAGGTCCTACCCCAATGTCCCTACTTTGTGGTACTTAGAGTTATCACGAGGTCACCATCTTTGAATAAGGCCCACTAGGTAGTTGGTGTATGTTTATTTAATGTAAAATGGTCATCCTTATTGAACAAGTCCCACTAGGTCAATGGTACTCATTAATATTAGGTCTATGTCATAAT
The DNA here is from genome assembly GCA_032191745.1 of Picea mariana. Lineage (NCBI taxonomy): Eukaryota > Viridiplantae > Streptophyta > Pinopsida > Pinales > Pinaceae > Picea > Picea mariana. The sequence continues at coordinate 142,670 of JASDQU010736884.1, forward strand.
GGTTAGGGTTTCAATATTCAGAAACTATTTATAAAAGTAGGAAGCTATGTAATCGGTGTGAATGATTATTATTGTATTAGAAATCTAATCAATTGGAGTTTCCCCCTAGAAGAGGCAGGTAAATCATACTCCCTTTTGAAAGATCAATAAATAGCTATATTTTTGTATGCGCTATATTATGCTTTTCCTCTCTTTTATTTTTCCATTGTTTAAGTTTCTTCATATATTACACTTGCATTATTTGTATATGTCTTTTATTTTTACATTGTTTAAGTTTCTTCATATATTACACTTGCATTATTTGCATATGTTTTTAAATACACTTCAAAGATGGCTATAAATGGTTCAAGTAAAAAATAAAATTTGTAAATAAATTCACTAATTTGAGGTGCTTATGACATCCTTAATGTCAATAAGCTAAGTATATATATTTACTTGTCATGTCCTCATGACATACTTAATTTGTTTTTTTCCAGGAACTTGTTTATATGCTCAAATAACAACTACAATATCAATAAAACAAAGGAACTTCTTGCCCACGCTAATGGAATTGTTATGTAACTTACACTTACATGGAAAAACATAATCATGAAAACCCATTCTTATTGGAAACCAAATACATTAGGCTTTAGCTGCCATGCCAAACTACTAGCTCGACAATAGAGCCGTCTTTTTTTTTACAGTTAGTGATTATGTTCTTAAGTTCTTTGAAAAGCATCAATAAACTCAAGATGAGAAAATGATTTAATACAAAGAGTATTTAAGAGACTAATCCCACTCTGATTGGAACATTGCACAAAGCATTTGTTATAGCTTAGTTTAGTGTATGTATTGTTAGATTTCCATACATAGGAATCTAATGAAGCATCTAATACACTTGTTCGTTGTAGTAAAAGCTTTGTATCTGGGATCTTATGTAGCACCCTCTAATGGTTATAATATGGGTTGGAATTATGTTGTCTCTTTGTTATATAAATGGTGAAAATTCACAATATATGTATATATGTTCAGAAGTATATAGGTACATAATTATATTTCAGCGAACATTAAGCACTAGAGAGAATTGTTGTAAATGTCTAACTTTGGATTTCAGTGCAATGGGTTTCTACTCTAAACTTGGCAAAACATCAATATTCCACATATTTTTATGACAAGTTTGTTTGGTGTTTAATAGTTTTCATTATTTCATGGTAGTCGAAGAAAATAAAATAATCAAGTGAATTTTCTTATTGTGTTCCACTTTGATTATTTATGTGAGTGATTTATTTTAGGATAATCTACTTCATTTGATGGAGGATAAAGTTTTAACATGTGTATGTTGTAATAAATGTATTATCATGATAGAGAATATTTATATAAATATATTACAAATCCAATCCAAGTAAAACTTGCATTTTAAGATAAGGGTCGGTATCATTGACACAATGAAATGAATAAAAACAATGAAGAATTGAAGAAGAATATTATGTAGATGAACCATTAGCCATTTAAACCTCAGTGTAAAAGAGAGTAATAGAGAAGTTGTAAGAAGAACCTTGTAAGAAAATGAAATTTTATCAATGTGAGATCAAGATTATTACTTACATACAATAATAGAAAATT
>JASDQU010736885.1:7104-21508 GCA_032191745.1 Picea mariana
GTCCAAGTTATTGTTAAAAATAGGCTATGAAGGTAAAGGGTTAGGCAAGCATGCACAAGGCATTGTTGAGCCTATTGTTGTTGAAGAAAGACCTAAGTATTGTGGTCTTGGATATGAACGAAGAGATGGAGCAAATTCCAAAGTTGAGGAGACAACGGAAAAAGTTCCAAGAACAAATTTTGTTTCAAGTTCACCTCCTTAAGAAGGCTATAAAGGTGAAAGTTCAAGAACTTTTGTGGAAAGTTGAATCCCTCCAACATGCAAGGCTTGTGTTCAAGATGAATGCAAATGTGTGAAACAAAAGAGTTGTGACAACCATGAGGAAAAGAACACTATTGTTGGTCTTCAAAAAAGAGCTTGTAACTCTTCAAATTCACCTCCTCAAAGAGGCGATAAAGGTGCATGTTCAAGGTATAATTCTTCTTATCATTGAGTTGCTTTTGATTATGTTAAGCATGATAAATTTGCATGTAAAAATGGAAGAAAAATTCCATGTACATATTGTGGTTTATATAACCATCATGTTTCAAAATGTTGGAAAACATTGACCGCTTTCAGGAAACTTTCCAAGCAAAGGCAACTTGAAAAGAGCATGCAAAAGATTTGCACTCATTGCAAGAAGAGGGGTCATCTCATTGACCAATGTTGAACATTGCATCCAACCACTCATCCACAACACAAGAAGCAGATGGATAAAAATATTGGCAAGAATGGAAGAGGAGATTCCATCATTGATGTGTGTCAAGATGATTCACAAGAAGACGATTTTCAGCAGAAAAATTCACCATTGAGTTGGCTTGGTAAGAAATGGTTGGATTTCTTGAGTAAGTAAGGCTTGCATTTTTTCTGTTGTAGATGCACATTTTAGCCTTATCTATTCATTTTTGTTGAAGTTTGACAAGTTGCAGCAGTTTATCAACTTCTATGATGCAAGTTGCATGTGAATGCAATTCATGTGAAGACATTTTTGTTGTTGCATAACTTCGTCGGGAGGATGTAAAAGAATGGTATGATGCTCATTTGTTACAGCCATATATATTTTTCATATTCAACTCTTATGTACCCACATGTTTTGGGTTTATGTACTTATGTTTGTACTCGAAGGAGAGTTGAAGAGCTATGCACACGCATGTGTTTTTTGTTTGTGCGTAAACAATGATCTTGGTGATAGTTCATCATGAATGATTCATGATTGTAACATGATTGTTTATCATGTTTGTCGACTTGTCATTTTGGAAGGTTGATATGTTTCAAATGAGTTTCGACTTGTGTCGATGTTGTCTTGACGACTATGTTGTGTCGATCATGTTTTTCGACTTGTGTTTAGTCGATGGTGTTTGTTGGCTTGAAAGTTGATTTTGAGTACACCAAGATGCAAGAAAACGCCATTTTTCTTTGATGAAGTACAAGATGCGACAGTTTGCTTGAAGAGTAAAAAGACTTTGCTGGCATCATTTTCAGTCTTGTATAAATTTGTTTTCAAGACTGATGGTTTTCTTGGCTTGTGACAAGATGTCGCAGGAAAGTTTTTGCAGCCATTGGAGAGCAGTTTTTGTTGACGTCAAAGAGTTCACAAGAGGGACTTGATTCTCAGTGGGAAGGTTGGTAGTCTTCCAAGCACAAAGAGAACAGTGGGTCAGCAGCAGCCAGAGAACAGTGGTTGAGGGACATAGTCAGTTGCAGTGCAAGGCATGTCGAAGTATCCAGGTGATTGTTGAAAAGACTTTTCAAGTAGAATTAGTTGATAGAACTTGAAAGTAGAAGAGTTTTGAAGCTCAGATAGATAATCATAAGCTGTTGTGGGTCCAAAAGCCTTTCAGTGGGAAGGTGTGATCAGAATCTGGACCAGGGGTCAAATTTTAGCTCAAAAATCAACATTCTCAGAATTGCCTCAAAACAAACGAGAGCGTATCCCTCATCATCACGAACCCAAGGCAAATCGTTTCGTCTCAGACGAACGTCGAGAGCGAAAGATATCACGATCTGTTTGAATCGTCAAATAGGCAAAAAAAAAAAAAATATGCTGACTGTGCAGTCCGTACAGTCCGTATGGATGCTGACGTGGCATGACCGTACGCTGACGTGGCAGAGGTGACATGGCTTGACCGTAGATGCTGACGTGGTAGGTGACGTGGCATTCATGTATTGGTAGATTTTGGGTGAATCTGTTAGTGACACATGGCATGGTATTTGGCAAATTATGAGGTGCCACGTGGCCCAGTCATGGGCTGCCACGTGGCACCCTGTTATTGGTTTGGGTGTTGTTCAAAATTTTATGGAGTCCACCGGACTCGAACCCCAGACCTCCGTGTGCACGCAACGCCTTAACAAAGTCCACCCAACCACTATACCACACATTAGTTCTTATAATGTATATGGAAAAATATACATTTGAATTTGATTGAAAGTTAATGTGGCGGGGGGTCGGGCTGGGGCTTAGCCCCAGCCCGCGGTTATAACACATTACCATAAGACCATTGTAAACAGAGGTTTGGCGCACGTGGGGATTGTTTAAAATGTTCAAAGCTCTGGTCATATTCAACACCACATGACCGTGTCCATTGGTGCGCATATTTTGTGGCATTTAGCCCGTGGTTTCGGGTGCTATATCCATATGACCACCATTGCAAAGAACGCGCGGGATTTTACAACATATTCAGCCCACGGTTGTATTGGCATTATATATGACCACCGTTTATGCCTCGGATTTCAAACGGATTTCGATACAAATGGCGCGCAGGGATTTTCATGTGTAGCCCGCGGTTTCCATGTTTATATATATGACCACAATTTAAAGTGCATGCGCGGAATTGGTTTTCAAATGGAGTTAGCCCTGGACGTATGTATTTAACATATGACCATACCTTTGTAAAATAGAGTGTGTGGTTTTAGTTTTGGTTCAAACGATTAACCACGCGCCTAGCCACTTGTCACATACACATTGAACGGTGGCAACGGGTGCCTAATTTTGCGCTAAGACGTGGCCATATGGCCCCCATGCGCCCAACACCTCCGATTTTGGTGGCTCTGATTCCATTAACGGTTTGACAATTTGGCGCATTTTGTGGAGATGCACGTGGGTGTTGGGTTTAGGCATGGGAAATGCCCAGAAGCTAGGTTACTCACACACAGGTGCGTTTTGGCAAACCAGAGACAACAAGCTTGAAGGAGGAAAATGGCAGGAGGCCTAACTTCTTCATCTTTTGGCAAAATGAGGTGCCGAAAAAGCCAAGCTAGGGGTTTTTGGATGTTTTGAATCCATTGGCATAGTTTTAAAAGGCATTTGAAGACTTATTTTTCATGTTTTTCAACATTGAAGTTTGAGGAAGCTCCAGGGAGCTTGAAGCCCTCATTGTTTGAGGTCATGCACAAATGAGCCTATGTTTGTTTTCTGTGATTGAATAGTCATTTTTGACTAATTGTTATGCTATGAACACATTGGAATAGGTTTCAGATCCATTGGAGTACTTTTATAGGTGTTTTTTCCATAGAGAAGCTCAGGGAAGCTTAAGGCCACATGTAGAAGAGGTCATGCCCGAAGGAGCCATGGTCCGTTTTCAGAGTTCTATTAGTCAATTTTGGGGTTTTTATGTATTCTAAACCCAATGGTACAGTATGTAAATCCATTGGAGTTGAGCAGCAGCTTGTAAAAGAAAATTTGACAAACTAATCCCAGAGAGCCAAGTCCATTGAAGGAGGCTCAAGGAGATGTAGCCCATAGAGGGGTGAACTCCTTTATCATCTTGTTATTATTGTGAGTTTGATGGGTTATTTTCTGCAATTTATGTTGCTGTGTATTTGTTTAAAGCACATATTTAACCATTTAAAAGAACATTTCCTCACACATGAACATTGAAAAGAAGAAGCATGAACTTAACACATAAACCATCTTGCATATTTTAACACATGAAGCAAGGTCCTGTAAGGTTTATTTTATTGAGGTAGAGGGTGCTTGCATAGCATAACAAGTCAGCCTTCTATTTTCAGATCACAAACGCTTCATTAAAAATACCTTGTTGGAGGCCGAGGGTTTTTCATACAGTGAAGCCAATTTCTTCATCAGATCCTCCATTGTCTTTTTTCTTGAAATTTTAAAAGCCATCGTCATTGCCGGGCACAACCGTATTGTTCCCAGTTCCTTTCTATCAAGAATATCCCATTCTTCATCCTTCATACTTGTCGTCTTCTTTGCTTTTTCATTCAATGGTATGTAAGGATCCTTCTAATATAGATAATATTCCATTTGCATCTTCCACAACTGTAAGTTTTTGCCATTAAATTTCTCGACCCAAAACTTTCCTTCTTCCGCCATTGCCCCCACTCGAACCATGAACCCTCTTTCTTTCCTGCGAGTTACCTTTTTCTCTGATACCATTTGTTAGAAAAACAAGATCATGGAGCAATAAAATAAGAGAAATGCAGAAATAAAACACATAAGATACACAATACAATAGAAACACATATATCCGTGGTTCACCCAATGTGGGATATGTCCACAAGAGAAATTGCTAGGTCCTTCATTTTTATTATCCAACAAAATGAAGGGATACAACCTATAATACATCTATTGTAACTTCCTCTTCTTTCTCTCATAGTCTCCTCTCTTAGAATACGTGCAATACAATACGCAACCGCAATACAAATGGCCTCATACAAAATAAAGAGAGTTTCCTTCTAGGGCACAAAACCCTAACATAATCTCTATCGTCAGATCTATGACTTAATGATGAATGGTCAAGAATGACTATGAAATTACAATATACATTTACAATGAAATTTTTCCTTTAGGGGCTTCGCCCCCAAACCCCCAGCTTGGGGGATGAGCCCCCCCACATGGAGGGGTGTATAGTCTTATGGGGTGTATGGTCTTCATGGGGTATAAAAACGATTGAAAACAAAGACCTCTTAATCAGGAAGATAATCAAGCTCCACAACCAACATTGAGCTTGGAAATTCAAACAACCTAGATACTTTACAGGATTTTAAAAATTGACTGTGATTTAGTATTTTAGATTTCCAAGTTGAATTACATTGTAATGTGTGCATTTTCAAAAATCCACACCCTCCATTTGACACCCTCCATTTGTTGAGTTTGAATTTTTTATTTTGATCGTTAAAGAGAGGATTTGCAAAAAACCCTTTGACGTTTAAGTTAGTCTTTAAATGGATCAAATTGATGAATTATTAGACTTATTGAATACTCGAATACTCTCTATTTTCGACAACGTGGTCACAATTGACAAAGAAACTCTCACTAATGTCCTAACCTTCTTACAAGATTCACAGGACAAAATTGAATTTCTCCATCTTGATCGCAAATCCAATAAGATGAAATACAACAAAAGAATCAACATTGTGAACTAGTCTTTGTTCAGAACAATTCTCTTTTTGAATTTGATAATGATTATTATCGGCAAATAGAACATGATCAAATATGTGATGTCACTTTAGAAGTAGATTCAAATGAAGATGAAGTTTGTCATAAATGAGTTCTTCTTTCACTTTCCAATTTCGTCATTAGAACTTCGAAAGAAATCATCAACAACAAGTGAAGAACAAGTATTGGATACAAAATAGAAGTGACCTATCACACTTTAGATTATTCCAATCCAATCTAGTTCCAGGGTGTTGTATTTGTTCAAGAAAATTCATCTTCACCTTCTCCAATTCAAGATTAGATTCCTAAATGCCAACATTGTCATTGAGTTCGCCACATGGAGGATCAATGTTTTGATCTTCATCCTTGTGAGCATTGTAGAAAGCATAATCATCCTTCAGACAAATGTTCCAAATGTAGGAAACTTGCAAGAGTAAAATGTCACTATGGTTGGATTACTTATTGACAATGGTCATAAACAACCAAGAAGATATATCAGTCATACTRAAAAMWTCATTCTCTRGTATTGAAACATCAAGAATARTATTAATGATTGATAGTCAGTTCAAGTTTTGAAGTGYTATCAATCGAGCAAGAACAACTGAGCCAATGTTAGAACCATATTCCATCAACATGATTTGGTTTGTGGTGTTCCTTAAACCACCATTTAATAGAATATTTATAACTTCTGCTAGAAAATAGTTTGTGGTCATCTTTAAACCACCATATGAGAGCACTTCTAATTAGTAGAAGATATCAACCTCTAGATAAGTTAAGAAATTTTCTGGGACCCATTGAGTCTTAAATCCAAGTTCTAGAGTTTGTGGTCTTCCTTAAACCACCATATAGTAGAATACATCAACGTCTACTAGCCTTTTGGTTTGTAGTCTTCCTTAAACCATCATTTAGTAGAAGACACCAACTTCTACTAGCCATTTGGTTTGTGGTCGTCCCAAAACCACCAGATTCAAAGAGCATATTCAACTATTGACAACTGTCCACTTCCAAATTTCATCTCTCTGCTTGGACTCACATACACCCCTTGGGATTAAGGGGAAAATGTTGGAAACTTAATCCGTTAGGGTTATGGTATTTTGTATTACTCTCTTGAGAAGAATATGAAAATTCACAAGTGAATAGAAACTATCATTTGGAGTCCAAGAGACCTCTTGGAAGATGAATCCAAAAGTCATAGCTGATGTGTTTCCATGTTGATCTCCATTCCTATGCATTCTAACATGTGGGCATCTATATATTAGTTCCACACATTCCATATATCAGTTAAATTATATTCATATATTAATTTAACTAATATAAGAAATGCGTGGAACACATGCTCAATACATTAGTTAAATTAATATATGGATAAATGGTTTATATGTAGTTTTCATATATCCATATATTATTTTGACTTTGTGAATACAATCCATGTTATAGACTATGTAATATTTTTTAATTAGTCACATTTTATATTCTCTCAATTTAAAAAATGATTGTGTGATCCATCACATAGGTTATATTAAAACAAAATTATATTATTATTTATTATATGAAAATTATTTTAGGGGTGCTACATTTTTAATTAAAAATAGTTCATATATCCAAAAGTACTTTGAGTACTACTTTTCTTATTAAAAATAATTCATATTCTCAAAAGTACTTTTATTTCTAGTCATATCACTAGATGTTTTTTTTATTAATTTTATTTCTAAATATCTTTTCAATTTAACTTAATCATATTTACATAAATTATAGTACAAGAAGTGAATTGTGAATATACATTATCCACAAAATGACCAACTCATAATTATAATTATATTTTTTAAAAAACACATTTTAAACCTCAAAATTTTCTTTAAATACCCACATAGATTTGACAATCACAATAATATATTAAAAATATATTTTAAAAAACATATTATAAAATAGAAGTTTAGCTTGAATATTATAAAATACGTCATAATTATAATTATATGTCTTTACAAACACATTTTAAATCTCAAAATTTTCTTTAAATACCCACATTTGACAATCATAATAATATATTAAAAATATATGTTAAAAAACATATTATAAAATAGAAGTTTAGCTTGAATATTATAAAATACGTCTGAATGTTACAAAGTACAATTATTTCCTTTTTTATTAATAATATTGAAAGCATATTTTTAAGATTACTACATGCTTTTGTATTTTTGCACGATGAAAAAAATACATTAGTTTAGCAGCTTATCTACCACACTAGTTTATAAATATTGTATCTTTACACTGGGGAGTCAACATGAGAGGATCTCTATATTGGGTCACTTTTGGTTAATGCTTTCACAAAATGTTGTTATAAATTATGATACTAAATGAATTCAATCAGTTAATTTATTTATTATTGTGATTGTTGTATGTTTTTCTTATATTGATTTTTGTTTATGTTCAAGTGCATGGAGGATGACCATTTTATGAGCATGATTAGGTTATATTCGCTTATCACTATGACATGTTATAGGTATGTATATTCTTCTTTATTTATTTGAATCTTAAAATTGTTTTAATTGTAGCATTTCACCCAAAATAGATCTATCGTATTAGTAAAAGTTCATGAATGGTTTAAGTTATTGTTAGTTTTTTATATTTTTTTTAAATTATTTTTTACTTGGGTATATGCTCTGTGTTGTATCAATAAGTATTGAAGAGGTGGAGGCATATGTAAAACTGAAATCCGTCAATTTCATGAATGGATAGATCGACTCTCATCCATGCATCTATCCTCCATATGCAAGGAATCATATTCAGGAATGAAAACAAAGCTCTCTCACGAGAATTTTGCTTGTTTTTTATGCATCGTAGAGAAAAATGTTTGTTGCTTCTCTCTCTCAAATAACATGGACCTTGACATACAACCACTTGTCCTTTCTATCCTTATGGAAATTGAAGAAATGATCATTGCATGGGTGAACCCAATATTGTAGGTAACCCATGCACATGGTGATAAAAAAGTGCAACTTTGAACATAAGTCTTACAAATTCCTTTGTAACGACCCCTCGGTGTTACGACAACATGCGACGCATAACAAGTGCAATTTTTTTTCTCTCTCTTTTTTTAAAGTGGGAAGGTAACTAGGACAAACAGTCAATCAATGCAACTCGACGACGAACAGAACACATGAAATTCAGGCAACCGACAACATAACAACCTAACATACTAGCACATCATGAAGTTGGAAGCAACATATGAAAATCAATCAGAAAAAAATAAAAACGACTACCACCCATCCTACTCTGCAAGGTTAGGATCTCCATGACACATAAGCAATGCTTGAGCCCAGGTTCATGAATGAAAACAAAGCTATCTCACGAGAATTTCGCTTGTTTTTTATGCATCATAGAGAAAAATGTATGCTACTTCTCCCTCTCAAATAACATGGACCTTGACATACAACCACTTGTCTGTTCTATCCTTATGAAAATTGAAGAAATGATCATTGCATGGGTGAACCCAATATTATAGGTAACCCACACACATGGTGGTAAAAAAATGCAACTTTGAACATAAGTCTTACAAATTCTTTGTTAGTAGAACACACATTATAGCTCCATTTGAGTACAAATTGCCTAACAATCAACACTACAAGGATGCCCAACTTCAACTTAAATGAGTTATGATTAATGCTTTACCTTTACATCCTACAAATTTCTCTCGCCATGTCATCTACATTACAAATTTCTCTCGCCATGTCATAGACATTTGATCGATTGATCGTGAAAGCTTAACATTCATTGTCATTTCCAAAGTTAAGTCCTTGTGTAATCTCCTCTTCTCATGAGCATTTTCCTTTGAACATTATTCACGAATAAAGAATAATGTATATGTTAAACTAAAATAATGAGAGGACTTTCTTGCCTCGGAATCTTTACCCCCAAATCTCCTCTGACTATCAAATCTTGTATTTTGCCTCTTCACAATAACATTATGCACCGTGTGGGGCCATGGTTAATTTTGAATCTTCCTAACATGGATTAGGATAAATAAATTGTTGTATAAATTATTAAAGTTGCGTTCCAATTCAACTCACTTTGTAAGTTTGACTCTTATTTTACGTGCAATGCATGATGTCTTCCTCGACACAAATTCGTGAACATTAATTTCGCGAACCTCTCGTTATCGAGCTCGAGACTTACTGTATACGTGATGTACGGTATCTTCCATTTTTTTAAGATTGACCTTGACGACAAATTTGAGCAGACTTTAATTCCAGAGAACGGTGAACCTTTTCTCGCTTCTACGTGATCACCCGAATTACACGGTTATATTTTATAATAGTTTATAAAATTAACAAAATTGCAATGGATTAAAATTTTAATAAGTAAATATATAATAATGAATATTTTCAAATATTATTAAAAATAAAATGTTTCTTTACACCAATTTAAAATAAATATAAATAAATTTAATTTAAATTGAACCTAAAATGCTTAATAATATTAAATAAATAAATAATTAAAATAATGATTTAATAATATTAGATAAATAAAAAATTAAAATAATAAACCATTACATTATATTAGAGATAATCAATTTAGACATTAATACATATTTTAAAATTAAAAAAAAAATAACAATTTAAATTGAACATAAAATGCTTAATAATATTAAATAAATAAAAAATTAAAATAATAAACCATTATATTAGAGATAATCAATTTAGACATTATTACATATTTTAAGGAAGACATTTTATTAAACGTTTTAGAGAATATTTTAATGACAGGGTAGAGTATTTAGAGAATTTATGTTTTTTGGTTCATAAATAAAAATGTTATTTTATAAGTTTAGTTATCATTTAAATTGTTAAAAAATAAAAAAATAATAAAAATTTAAAAATTAACTATTTTAATAGAAAGTTGGATTGTAATTTGAGTGTTATCTTATATAAGATATTATGGTGCATGTTTTAATTTATATAATCTCTTCAGTACGGTGTATATATTTTATTCACTAGCTTTTTCCTCAAACGCATTTGTTTGAGATATGACCTCCTTACTAAGATGCATATTAAAAAAAACACCCTTCACATTTGTGTGATGCATTTTGCAATTAAATTGAGTTGCAATAAACATAACAATTTAAATCCTATAGTGTTCCACTTTGTTGCTCCAAATGTTTTTTTATAATCTTATTCATCAACCTTTATACTTAATTTTATAAACTCATTTGCAATGTATATGTTTAATTCCATTAGAAAAATTAACACATTTCTAAGTATTTCTTAATCAATGTCTTATTTTGTTTGAATTACATCTTTTCACATTTGTTAATTTCATATTCTTTTACTATAAGAACATTACAACTCTCTTGTGTTATCAAACTTTACACTCGTTGATTTTTTTTTAATATTCTATGCAAATTTCCTTTATCTAGTGTTTCTACTTCATCTTCTCACTTATTTTCCTCTACAGTGTTCTTTCGAACTTTTTCGGAATGAACTTTTTAATCCCTAAAATATTATATGTTGAATTTATATTTATCTTCAACTTATTCTTCATACTTTAATTTGGCTAAAATTTCTTCTCATTTACATTTCACTTCTTTAAATTCTTTTATAAATTCTGATTTATTTCATTTTTCTTCTTTTAAAGATTTCTTCAATTTTTATTCTAGGTACAAAAATATAAGGTATTACAATCTATTAGTTTCATTAAACATCACATCTACTAACATTCTTTTTTTTCTTCAAATGTAAATTTTGTATCCCTTCTTTTAATCAACATCACTAACAACACTGCTTTTCTACACGATACATATGATTTACTCATTTTCTCCTTCAGCGCCATCAAATAACACTTATAGACACAAAAATTTGTAAATGTCAAACTCTTTATTCAAACTTATCCTTACTTTTTTTCCTTCCACTACTAATTTTGGAAATATATTTTATAAGTAGATGATTGTGTTAATTGCATTTTCCCATTTTTTATTTCCATTTGTTTATTTTCCAACATTAACTTGGTCATGTCTATCAAGGTTCCGATGATCCATTTTGTGATTCCATTTTTGTATGGTGTGATGGAACTCATCAACCATCTCTGATTTCCCCACTCTTCACAAAACCTTCCAAATTATTTTGATGTGAACTCATCACCATTTTATGTTCTATACTAGAAGTAAGTTCAAGTTTTAGTGTAATTGTCTTTGGTGCACCATGATAACACTGTGTTATTAGCTACATGGTTTCTTGGTACATGCACTTATTTTCAATTCATTTATGATGTGATAGATCAAGGGTACAAAGAAGTAAAGTAACCATTAAATGCATCTCACTTATGTAATATCTATTCCACTTATTTTGGACCAAATTTCTCTTAATCATACAATCAAAATCACTTGATGGCTCACCTTATTTCTAGTGAATATGCATGCAGGTAGGAATCATAATGGGTTGTACCATCTCACTCCATTCTTGTAGAAACTTATGAATTCCTAAAAGTTGGTGGGTGAAAATTGTAATTATTTACATTAGTGAATAACCAAATTTYTTAKKGTTCTCTTAGAATATGAAATTTGGGATTAGTTAGTAGAAGTAGTTGGTGGAAAAAGATCTAGATAGTTATACATTGTGATATTGAACTATTACATTTTTTAGAATGCCCATTATAAGATGGAACTTGTGTGAGTGATATGTTTCTCATGCACAATATTGAGATACTCATGACTATGGTGATGTTTGTACTAAAACTTAATAGAATAGATTGGATAACTGCCTAACTAAATTTCTAATTTCTAAAAGTATTAAACAGTGATTGTAGAGGTACACACAAATAGAGAAGACAGGAGCCCTTGTACCTTGAGTTATATATTCTCTTATGGCACAATCAATTAAATTTGGAATTAATTCCTTTATAATTATTAATGAATCATTTACTAATTCTAGACACATCTACTAGATTAGAGTTAATAGAGTTCAATTCATGTGAATCTTTATCAAAGAAAATAATCATTTACTAATTCTATATTTTTACTAAATTAAACTTAGTAGAGTGCAATTCATATGAAGCTTTATCAAAGAAAAGGATAAGGCTATAAATTAAGGCTTAGTGCATATAAAACTATTAATCAACATCATCCCAACCCAAATTTATGGAATTCATTCCAAGTTTCGTGGGAAAAGAGTGAAGTGAAAATTTTGATGGGTGGTGACCACTGAGAGTGACCATGTTAACCTAGATGTTGCAATATATATTGTGTTTTAGATAACATAATTAGTTTTTTTCTATAGCATGTTTATATAACTAAGATATATCAGAGATGACACTATTAAAAGACACACTTAATTAAGTGAATAAAAGTATAAGGTAAAACATAACCATAAATTAATAGCAAAATTTATTTTAAGTCAATAAATGTATAAGATAGATCATAGTCATAAATTAATAATATATATTAAACTATAAATTAATAACAAGATTTATGTTAAGTCAATAAAAGTATAAGTATAAGCTTAAACATAGCCATAAATTAATAATATGTGTTAAACCATGATATGAAATAACCATAAATTAATAGAAAAAATTATTTTAAGTGAATAAAAGTATAAGATAAATCATAGCCATAAATTAATAATATATATTAAATTATAAATTAATAACAAGATTTATGTTAAGTCAATAAAAGTATAAGCTAAAACATAGCCATAAATTAATAATATGTGTTAAACCATGATATAAAAAAAATTATGATAATTTAAATGGGTAAAAACAAAATCACATTTATGACACGAAGATAACTCTAGCTATAAGATGAGACTACAAAGATAACTCTAGCTATAACATAACTCTATAACATAAGATGAGACTACAAAGATCTTATTGTATTTTAGAATATAGTGCACTTTGATATAACTCCCTCACTTGATTTCTTTTAGTCGACCAACAATCATGGGTATAAATACAATCTCATACATTAAAAGTCGCACTAGTTAGGTCTATATGTTAGCCCCCAAATATTCATGTGAAATATCATGCAATGGTAGTATACCATGTATGAATGCATTAATTACATGGACTTGAACACGTAAATTAGGGGAAAAAGAGTTTTTAATCTAAGTGTCCACATAAAATAGGGAAAAAAGGGTTTTTAATCTAAGTGTTTATATGGGCTCAATAGAATATTTTTCGTGTGAGGGGAGTATGGTCAATATTTGAGTTTTATGTATAACAATGAGGATTTGCATGGATCAAGCCATGGTTTGGGACCATGGTTGTAAGGTTAATTACATGGACTCACACATAAATTATGGAAAAAAAGGTTTTTTTTTTTTAATGAGAGTGTTTATATGGGTTTAATAAAATATATATATATTTTTTTTTTTTGTATGAGGGGAGTAGTTTTATGCATAATAATGGTGATTTGCATGAATTAAGTTATAGTTTGGGACTATGGTTGAGTAAGGTTGATCATGGTTGTCCATGTTGATTATGGTTGACTATGGTTGAACATGTTTGACTTTGTTTAAGATGTTGAATTCAAAATTAAGTCCATTAAGACATTAAGAACTTGAATTTAATATTATGTCACATTGCAACACCGAGAGGTTGATAATATTGATATTTATTACATTCATCTTGGTTGACTTATGTCGAAGTTCTATGTTTCTCAATGATTATATTGCATTTTGATGCTCAACAAGGGTTATGTCACATTGCATCTTTCCTCAAGGGTGATGTTGGATTGTAGTGCTCATCAATGGTTATGTCGCATTGTGCATCTCATCTTGGTTTATTTATGTCAAATTGGTATCTTCCTAAATGGTTATCCACATTGTGATGTTCATCAAAGGTTATATTGAATTGTGGCCTTCTAAAACGATTATGATGCATTGCTATGCTTTTGAATGGTTGTCTCATTGCAATGTTCATTTTCATTGACTAATGTCAAATTGACCATAGTGATTAAACATGGTTGAAATTGAAAGAACATGGTTGACTTTGGTTAAGAGGTTGAATTCAAATTATGTCACATTGTGATAGAAATTTGAG
>JASDQU010736885.1:30844-45333 GCA_032191745.1 Picea mariana
GGGTTCTCTTACTCCACAAAGCGTCTTCCCGTGAGGGCTTTCACCATAAGGGGACCACTTTGGAGTTCATCCATATTTACTTCTTATCAACCATGACAAAAAAATAATGAGTCATATTTTCATCAAACACTATTGGGTCCATTACCCAAACCTTTGTGCTATGGGTCTTTTTTCAAGGGTTGACATCAATGACAACCAACCTTAATCAACAAGCTTGCATCAGGGTGTAAGTCTGTTAATCAGGTCGTCAACGTAACTTTTCCACCCTCACCCAACCCCTTCTCATCTTGTTGTTGCGACGTTGGATTTCATCACCAACTAGTGACTTCAGAATTAGAAGGTCTTGCTTGCTTGGTTTTGATTCCTAGATTTTTTACTAGCACATGTTGTTTGTTTACCCAAGTTGACCATAGAATTTTCTTCGTAAGTTTTCAACTCGATCACAATTGACCCTCCACGTCATTCCTGTAGAATGCAAGGCTTAGCCCAAGAAAATATGGAAGGTTCTCAACCCTTTCCTACTAGCTCACCGGAGGGCTCTCCTCAACAGAGTGAAGTCCAAGACGTCACCACTCCACAAGTGGAAAGAAATGACTCTCTAGAACGATTCCGAATTTCCAATTCTCGAGAGGACTTTCGACTTCACCCCGGCTTCGAGAGATGTATTCTGTGACTGAATTCTTCCGGAGAACTAGTTGTTCAGTCTTCTGGATCGCCAACTAGACCTTTCCTAGGACCTCAGGGTTAAGATCCTTTTTGGGCTATCAGCATTTTTAGACAGGACCTCTTTGGCTCAAGAGCAAGCATTGATATCACTATATCGCCTGAGCTACCCGAAACATCTGATCCAGGCACAGTATCGTTTACTACGACTTATTATTTTCGTGGTACAAAATCCCTGCAAGCCGACCACATCATGACTCTCCGTTTACAAATGGTCCATTACACAGATACTACGAGTCTTCACACCAGGATTACCACAGCTAGCCAAGCCCCCATTGGCACACCGCTATTGCCCAGAGTCACCCTGACTCTTCCATATGGATACCATGCGTTGAATGCCACTATTCTCGTTCCTACGCAAATCACATCCGGAACTCCTAGTGGTCCCACTTCTTCTGGGCACTCTCCTCCCAGTTTCATTCCGACACTTCCTCCGCCCCCTTTCAGAGGACCTTTTCCATCCTCTATTGGAGGCATTGATCCTAGTGGCACCATTCCGCCATTCACACCAAATTATTAGATTCCTGTTGGTGGACAATTTCACCAAGGAAGCCCAACTCAACCCCCCCTTGCAGGGAAAATCCCAATTGGAACACAACCCCCAATTGGAGGACAACCCCCACCGACCCCACCTTATGGATAGAACATACCTCCATCCATGGCCCAATATTGGAACCATCTGATACAACATAATCCTCAATCGACTAGGGGGCAAGAACCTCCAGCTACATCCGTTATACCCCCTAGTATAGGCCAACCATATCCAAGTACGTCTAATCCTATTTGGGGCTCGAATGCTCCACCCCACGCTCTTGTTCAAGGGTACAATCCCATGAGTTACTTGCCTCCACAACAACCACCAAATCTACCTGGATCTTCACATTATATGCAGACTGCTTATGGTCCCACTGGTTTGTTGGTGGGACTCCCTCCCCAAAGCCACCAGTACCCGCATGTGAATAGGTAGTTACCTTTCTTAGCCACCTTGGACCTCCCGGATCTGTCGAGGATTTTAAAAGATCTGATCCATCACTCTCCCCAATGGCCTGCCATACCAGCCAAAATACCATCTGACATTCCTAAATTCGATGGAAAACCGAGAGAGGACCCAAACAATCACGTAATGACTTTTCACCTTTGGTTCTCATCCAACTCCTTGATGGATGACTCTATTCATTTACGCCTTTTTCAACGAACCCTCACGAACTCTGTCGCGAAGTGGTATATAGAATTACCACGAGGTTTCTTATCTGACTTCAACACCCTTGCTATGGATTTCCTCACCCACTACCAGTTATCGATCCACTATGAAACAGGGACCGAGATTTTGAGTTCTTTTAAACAAACCAAAGCCACTCATATCTCTGATCACATTCATGAGTGGCGATGGAGACGACTTCTCATCAAACTCAAACTTCTTGATCAGTTGCTGGTAGAGTGGTTCACGAAATCATTCATGAATGACATCAGTCGTGACATCGCCATGGGTGGAGTTGTCATGGAAGAACAGGCCATTAGTCATGCTCAATACCTTAACCTCGTTTACTCACAAACGGGTACTCTTTACAACTTACACCCTGATGCACCTCATCCTTCTACTTCCACCACTTCAACTACTCCTACTGCTTCTCATGCAGTTGATGGTGTGATTGGCACTTTCCATGCCCAACCACATTCTGCCCAAACCTCTAGCAACAACCCCAAACCCATTTCTTCTAATGTTCAAAATGCTCCATCTCCCACCCCTCCCACCGACAAGACTTCTGAGGTAAATGTTATTCAATCTACCCTCACCGGTAAAAACAAATCCAGAAAAGGAAAGGGTAAGAATAAGGAGGACAAAAATAATTCGCAAGCAGAGAAAACCAAAACACCACCTGTTGATGATAGGGATAAGCACAAACCCCGATACCCTTGTCTTATCTGTGGTGATTATCACTACACTAAGGATTGTCCACGATGAGCCGAGGTTACTAAGTTCCTTCAAGGGACCACAAAACCGACCACTCCAGATGTATTGTCACAACCCTTCCCTTCTCAACAATAGGCCTAATTGGTCATTCATGACCAACCATCCCCCTCCAATACATCCTATGTCTTAATGTGTACAAGTGATTCAAAGCAAAATGACATCACACTTACCACTCAAGCCAAAGATTATTCTTCCTCCAAAGAGAAGGTTGATACTATACCTCATTTGTTGGTCCAACCCTCTCCTATGACTCCACCTACCAATGGTTCTCTTCATCGCGAACGACCAAGCCTCGACACAGTCCTTTTCTCTCCTCCAAAGGGCATCATTCAGAAATCAGATTTCAATCCTCATGCCCGTGCTGCCCACAATTATAGTATTGTTGAAGATCTGGCCCAAGCACCATCCGTGATGTCATCCCTCAAAGTCCTTCAAAGTTGACCTATACAACGGAAGTCACTGTTGAAAGCTATTGGTGGAATCAACCCTACGGATACGAATTTAATAATTTTTGACTTGGAATATCACATTACAAGGTTACCCCCTCAACTCGCATTCCAAATACAAGTTATTGTCTCTGACAAAAACATTTGTAGAACTGTTATCGACGAGGGTGCCTCGACGTGTGTCATGTCTATTACCTGTTGGAAAGCCATCAGCTCTTCCTCTTTGAATGAATCCCATAACACACTCAAAGCCTTTAATGGCTCTGGTTTTAAGCCTTACGATGTCCTTCCTTCATTTCCAATCATGTTAGAAGGCAAAACAGTCTAAGTTGAAGTGGAAGTCTTTGATGCTCCTCTCAATTACAACCTTCTACTTGGACATAGCTGGATTGATTCCATGCACGCAGTTGTGTCAACTCTTTTTCGTGCTGTACATTTCCCACATCAATCAAAGGTAATTATCGTTGACCAATTAGCCTTTTTTAACTCGGATGCACGTACTGGCAATGTACCGTTCATCGCCAAACCTCCCCCCCCCCTGGATATGAGAACGTTGGTGTGGGTCTTATTAAAGACTCCTCGTTAATGGGTACCTTCCCCATCCCACCACCCGATGTTTCACATTCGGATGTCGCTTCAATCAACATGATCTCCACCTTTATTCATCGAACCCCTGTGTCTCATGACCTATGGATGGTACCCAACCCCGACGATCATCTTCGTTACGGCGATGAAATGTCGTTGAGCCCAGTCGAATCTGCCTATTAGGCCATTCAATTGACAACTCCTTCTACCCCCTCTCTTGGTGATTTATCTCCAGATGCATTTCACGTCATTTTTCCCATGGACGAAATGATTATGTCTGTCATGGAAGACACCCCCTAGGACAATGGACATCATCGTTCCATCCTCTTCCTGGAACAACACACCCTCGAGAGCTACCAACGAATCTCGACCCCATTGACCGTTGTCATCATTTCCACTATTCCCGAGTCTACACACGATGTGTTTTCCGAAGGGAACTTAAGCAATATCTCACCCACTATTCCCCTCGACATATCCATAAAACCTGGAATTTTCGAAAATGTGCATATCGAAGCTTCATGTTCCCCTGATGAAATCGTCACCTATAAGTCACTTTTCAAAGAATTTTGTGACGTCTTTTCCTGGAGCTATGAATAAATGTCGGGTATTGACCTCAACATTTTGATACATGAGATCAAGACATACCCAGACGCTAAACTCATCCGGCAATGCCTTCGTTCAGTCCACCCACATAAAGAAGCCGCTATCAAGCTTGAAGTCGATAAACTTCTCAAAGCTGGCTTTATTTACCCGATGGCTCTCACTGACTGGGTTTCCAATCTTGTCCCAATTGACAAGAAACAAGGCACAATCCGTGTGTGCGTTGATTATAGGGATATTAACAAAGCATGTCCTAAAGACAAATTTCCTACCCCCTTCGTCGACCAGATTGTCGACGATTGTGCCGGAAGTGAAATCTTCTCTCTGATGGATGGTTTCTCCGGATATAATCAAATCAATATCGTTCCTGAGGACCAACACAAAATCGCTTTTATTTGTCCTTGGGGCACCTTTGCCTATCAGAAACTTCCTTTCGGTCTAAAAAACACTGGCACAACTTTCCAACACACTATGTCTTATGACTTCCATGATATCAAGCACATCGTGCAGCCATATCTTGATGACTTACCCGCTCATTCCATGCACCGGGTCGATCATCCAATACACCTCCGATCCATTTTCCTCCGATGTCGGTTTTACCATATATGCTTGAATCCTCACAAATGCATTTTCTGCGTAGAATCCGACCGACTTCTAGACTTTATTGTTTCATGTCAAGGGATCAGGGTAGATCCTTTGAAGGTTGAGGCGATCCTCAATCTCCCTCCTCCTTACTTGCTTCGCCAGTTACAAAGTTTGCAAGGGAAAGAAAACTTTCTTCATCATTTCATCCCGAACTATGTCGATCTAACTCTTGGATTTACACGACTACTCAAAAAGAGGTCTGAGTTCATATGGGATACCATCGCAACCAAAGATTTCGAATCTTTCAAACTGTCCCTGACAGGTACTCCGCTTCTCTTCCCCCCTGATTACAGTCACGATTATTTCCTCTACCTCGCAACCTTGGATTACACCATCGCTATAGTTCTTGTCCAGGAGGATGATTCTCATGACAAACATGTCATCTATTACTTGATTCTAAGTCTAACACCTACTGAAACCAAGTATTTACATGTCGAAAAACTGGCCTTGATAGCCGTCCAAGCAGTTCAATGTTTCCGGCACTATGTCCTCTCTCGTAAGACTACGGTAATTTCTAACTGCAATCCTATGCAACACATTCTCACACGTCAACTTCTAGGGGGAAAATACTCCAAATGGATCATGATACTGCAAGAGTTTGACTTGGAATTCGAATGCGCTAAGTCCAAGAAATCATTAGTGTTTGCCAAGTTGATATGCGACTTTCCCTACTCTGAGATGAAAAAGGTAGCAGTTGATTCATTAGCTGATGAATCCCTTTTCCTGATTAGTTCCGATGATCTTTCGTACGGAGATATCATCATATATCTCCAAACTCAGACTTTCCAGGCCAATTTGTCTAGTATTAACCGTCGTCGAATACGCTATCAAGCCCGTCAATATATTATCCTCAGTGATACTCTTTATCATCGTGGGATTGACTCAATTTTTCAACATTGCCTCACATTTGACAAAGCCAAGAAAGCCCCAAATGACTACCATTCTGGACCCTGTGGTGGTCATATGTCTGGGTATGCTACTTCCCAGAAGATCTTGCGTGCTAGGTATTTTTGGCCTTCTTTATTTAATGATTGTATAATTGTCGTCCAAAAATGCCACGCTTGCCAGACTTACAACCACAAAATACGATCACATCCTGCTCCTCTTCACCCTGTGGTCTCCATCGGTCCTTTTGCAAAATGGGGTATCGATTTCATGACATGTCACCCTCACTCGACCGAGGGGCATGGATACATTATTGTAGCTATAGACTATTTTACGAAATGGGCCAAGGTGATGTCGACATTTGACAACACTAGAAAGACCACATAATTATTCATATTCAATCACATCATAGCTGATTTTGGTGTTCCTCAGGCTATCGTCACCGATCACGGTAGCCACTTTAGAAACTTCATGATTTTTGAACTCACTGAAAAGTTGGGTCTTCGCCATGAAAACTCAACACCCTATTACCCACAAGCCAACGGCCAAGTCAAAGCAATCAACAAAGTCCTCATAACCATGCTTCGATGAATGATAGGGATTCACAAAATGAGTTGGCACACGATGTTGTTTTCAGCATTGTGGACTTACCAGACATTCGTTAAGTCTACTACCGAGTTTACACCATTCCGGTTAGTCTATGGTCTAGAAGCCATCCTGTCGATTGAATGTGAGATACCCTCCATAAAACTAGCCATCGAACTCCTACCAAACACTTCTATCGAAGAAGAACGTTTGTTGTATCTCATGTGATTAGACGAAACTCGATGCAATGCCACCCTAGTCATAGAAGCCCAGAAGAAACGCGTCAAATCCCAATACGACAAACATATCAAGCCTCGCATTTTCTCCGAAGGTGATTTGGTTCTCCTTTACGAACAAGATCGGGATATGCTAGGAGCCAAAAAATTTGAAGTTATGTGGCAAGGTCCTTACATCGTTAGACGAGTTTTGGAGAAAGGAGCTTATGAGTTAGTATATTACGATGGTATCCCTTTGAGTGAACCTAGAAATGGGTTGTACTTAAAGAAGTACTATGCCTAAGATCACCTGTGCATGAGTACTTGTATTTTATTGTATCATACTTCTTATGTGTTACTGTAGTATGCTTTTTCGTTATCTGGTCTCTGCCCTTATGTTATGTTGTGTTTGGCTTCCATATGTTGGAGTCTTCACTACCCCACATTGGCTTTGCTGATGGTGCTAGCTGTAGTACTCAGAACCTTGCTTCTGTTGCTTGGGCAATTTACACCCCTACAAATGAACTTATCACTCTACGAGGTGTGTGTCTCGGCCATGCAACTAACAATATTGCAGAGTATAACGTCGTTATCAAATTGTTGATTGATGCTATTTCACTCAGTATCCCTCACTTGGTCATAAGACTTGATTCACAGCTAGTAGTACTACATTTAAGTAATGTCTATGCTATTTGAAGTCCTACTTTATTACAGGTATATTTACGAATTCGCCTCTTGGAATATTATTTTGATTATATTGAGTATCAGCATATTCCTAGATGTCTAAATACATTAAATGATGCATTAGCTAACTATGTATTAGAGAGACATTTGGGCCATTTATAAACCAATCACATCACATGTATCACACAACACAAGATAAGCCAGTAGAAGTCGTATATATGTATATAACGATCAAAATTTTTTACAAAAAGTTTCTATCCAAGGACCAAAATTTCAAAATCTGAAGCTCATAGCTTCTACAAAGTAGCGTCATGGGTGACACTCACAATAACACACGACTAACCGGGTAACCCTACGAAGTAGTCAACCAATAGACTCTGACACGCCCACAGTATGGCGCTGATAACGTCAAGGGATCTCTCCGATAGTCATATCCAGAATGTCAGCAGTCAACCCCTCCAAGTTTTGATCTACTACCTCATGGTCTTCAGCATCCCATCGCACCACTGGAGCCGCCTCTCCTCGTCGTTGAATAGGAGATGTGCCTAGAGGTTGATATGGCCCCACATCTGTGTCATCAAAAAGATATTTTTGATCAATTCTTGGACAAACATAAAAACATGTTATATGAGAAAAATCACAAAAACATTTAAAAGAACAAAATGTGTTCTTCTTACCTAGGTCACCCCACTGAGCATCCTCAAGTAGGGATAAATCTAGATCCCCTTGGAAGTCCAATCCGACGTAGGCGTAGTCATCAACCATCAGCATCTGTGGCCGCAACCAGTCAAAGAATGAATCGTTGTATTTGATGATAGGCCCAGCTATGTGTCGGGCCATGAGGTTGCACCACCTCAGCATCCTCGGATCCTGTGGGGCTGGTAAACCCCACTCAAACTGTAATCTCAGTAATGGAACCCTCTCAATAAAGAAGGACACCAAAAGTGATCCGTACCCAAATTGCTTCAGGTCACCCTTCCTGCATTTTGTCAACTGCCTCTTCATACTACGGAGAACTGCATCCGACCAATTGAAGACTCGTGGCTCTGTGCACTCTATGGCATATTGGAAGTAGCTCTGGAGAGACATGTGTGGAGATGTTCTCCCATCCATGCATGCTATGGTGAACAAGATGGTTTGCAGGGTCAAATCTTGGACCCCCCAAATAGCCACCTTGCATTTGCTTCTTTCTGCCTCTGGAACGCAGTACTGGCGACAATACTCACTCATAGGGAGTCTTCCACCTCATCTATCAGTCAAGCTAGCATGGTACCCACATCGTGATAACCCTGTCAAAAAGTAGATATCCTCGATATCTAGGGTCAAGGTGTTGACCCCCACGTGAAAAAACTGCTGGTCCACGTCCCACATATGAACCAGGTACTCCAATGATCTGATTTGGGCTCTCATGCCCGGAATCCAGAAGAATTTCAAGAGTCCATGGTCTCAAAGGGAAGCAACAGTACTCGGGTCATTCCTGACAATAGAATCATCTTCCTCATGTTCTCTTTCTCGCCACTCCAGCATCGTGATGGTCAAATGCTTGCACAAGAACCATAAGAAGAGAGTCAGCAACTCATTTCAAACCTTGGCATATTTTTTATTGAGCAAAAATCAAGTTGAAGTTTCATTTTTCAGCCCTCGCAGGCGCCCCTTTAGCACAGTGCGAGATTCTCGCAGGTGCCCTTAAGGCCACCTGCGAGAATCATGCATTCTAATAGGTCCCGTATGGCTAGCCTGTGAGAATGCCCAAGCGCAAGTTTTGGCCCTTAAACAAACTCAAAACCTTGAAAATTGCCAATGAAAATAAAAACTAAACCATGGAAAAGATAGGAGATCAAGAGCCTACCTCGTTGACGAAGAGGGTTCTCCAAATGGTCGCCTGTACCTCCCGCGATCGAGCAATGAAATTTGAGGTAAAAAGAGTTGTTTTGGGAAAAATTCTTGGCAAAATTACAATGAATATGGTAAAAGCCCTTTTACCCACATATATTTACTTTTTACCATTTTTGTTGATTTTTATATTGTTTTATTCATCAAAACTAATGCCTAATAGCCCTATGAGTGTGACTTTTTGCATATGTAATGACTCTGAAGATCACACGAAAGAGTATGGATGTTTTTCTTTTTTTTTCGTCACATGTACGACTGCTTTTTATAGTTTTTAGAAAAACTTCGAGCTCAGTCTTCGTTCGTTCTCGCACTCGAAAATACATGTGAACATAACCGACTATACTTTTCTCGTCTTTTCGTACTTGTCATGGTAACACGAAAATGATGAACCCAAAGGAGTATCCTTTAATCTCTTTTCACACTCCATAAAACCGAAAAGATTGTCGAGCGACCTTGTTCTGTTCATGCTCGTAAAAGTATCTGAACAGAACGTTCGATGGGTGATAGTTTATCACTTTTTCGGTCCTGTCAAACTATTTTACAAAAAAAGAACTGAGAGAGTTCTCTTTAAGTGTTTTTCAGACTCTCAAAACATGAAAAACCCTCGAGTTTTCTATCTTTGGACTCGTTAAACAAACATCGAAAGACCCGTAATGGGACCAAGCCACTCCTTCCTAGGGTTCGTTAAACATACTCTGAGGGACTCGTTCGAAGGATGAGATTACATAAACAAGCATATGTTATCCTCCTCAAGCTTGCGTAAAAATAAAGAGGTACTCGCCAGAAATAGTGGGGGGAAATTTGGGAAAGGGATGTGTTTTCGTATTCATATTTTTTGGCAGTAAGTGTCGATCTTGAACATGACACCTCCCATTCATTATTTGAAGATGGTTTGGGAAATCCATTTGTCTCTCATTCAAATTGCTACAAGGTCATATCCTGAGTCATCTCTGAGTCAATGCTACCAAATCCTTGGTCGTGTCATTCATATGTTCAAAAGAAGTTCATCCAAAAACTCTATTGATTCGGCCATCTGCAGTTGTCCATTCTTACCAAGTTGACCTTCCCTGTGTCCATTTCCATCCATATTCATACTCAATTTCACCTTCAAAATCTGTTACTTATTTCATTTCATTGATGGGGGAAACATCAAGGCCCTTTTGTGATGAGTCTTGTTCCGTCAACTCCAACTCATTATCCGGAAACAAGACTTAGAAAATATTTGGTACCTTGGAACTTGCATGCCTCAATGGAAGGTTCTCTCGCTTTCAACAGTGGGTTTTCATCATTGACCCCTAATCGAAAGATTCTGTTGAATACTCGACCTCAAATCATTTATTCACATTCATTGGATTGTACTAGTGTACCTTGGGAGTCATTAACATTAATGGTGATTTCCCTCGCACTTGTTAACGGTTTCATCAATGACCGGTAATCAAGTGGTTTCTACCATGTTCGACTTCAGCACATGTAATCACATGGTTAGATTCGTACTTTCAGGTGACAGCATTGAAGACCCTGGGTCTCATCTTTTTTATCCGGGCTGTGATGGAATATGTATGGTTTGCTGACACATAGATCCACTTTGTATGTCGCATGGCTATGTCATCTCAATTTGAGTCTTCTCGCATGGATCCATAGTGTATTCCCGGTGGCTATGTAGCATTTTTTATGGCATCGATCCATGGTGTATTATTGGTGGCCATGACCTACATTCATAATGCAATTCGTTTGTGATCTGAGTATGGGAATGCCTACCTCTGAACTGGTATTATATTCTGCAGATGCTTGGTTGTTTTCAGGTTTCCAATTAGGTGCACTCCCGGTTTCCAACACACACACGCAGTTTACAAAGTATTTCGGTTGTCACTGATTCAGGCCTCATACTTTGGGGGGGCATTCTGTTACACATGATTTTGGTCATCTTGGTGATGTCTTAACAATGGTGTATTCGGGCTCCCAACAAGGAATTTTTTTCTGATAAAAGTGGCCCTTGTCTCCGTCCAAAAACATATTTTTAAAGTGCGTTCGCAAGCTGCCTATTGTCTAGGGTGCGAGAATCCCTCATTCTTGCAGGCCACCTACACTTAGGGTGTGAACTTCTCACAGTTTTCTCCATACACAGGGTGCAAACCTGTTTTTAAGCCTGGAAAGGAGAAGAGGTCTCGAGGGTTCTAGAAGGGAATCTTCTAGAAAATTGTGTGTTTAACATGCAATGTTTGCCTACCAATATTTATTTCTCATTTGTCTTCTACTTGCCTGACATTACACTAATCCACATGGCACACCTTGTAGTTTTACCTTACACTAATTCTCAAGGCATAGGGGTCTTCATATGTACGTCATGGGATATATAGGCCTAGTTGATGGAGGATTCTCGCACAACAATGTATCTCATGTACATTGCAAAGACCCTCATATTACCCCTATATAATTTCTTTCATTACTCATTCTTTGCATCTTGCTATTATTCACATCTTATGGATAGAATTTCCTATAAGGCGAGGTAAAATGTATAGAATCTCATATGTTCATAAATTATCTAGCATTCATTATTTGGTTACTAATTCCCTTCAATCCTCCCTATCTCATTATAAATCCCTCTAGGATCACCATCAAGACTTTGTCTAGTTTCAAATTGGTGACTGACTTTGGTTGTATATGGGCAAACAATGTTTTAAGGGGTAGCATCATAAAAAACTAAATCCTATTTTCTATTGTCCCTATATTGTTCTTCAATATATTAATGACAACGGTTGTCATTAATATTTCCCTTCCTTGCTAGACATCCATAATATCATTTATGTCAATCATCTCAAGCTATATGAGCCATCTATTCTGGAAGAGGAAGTTCAAGTCTGCCACTTAGAAAATAATATCCATACACTAGTAGACCTGCGCACTTGCTACACTTGTCATCAATGAATTACTTCCTATTTTGTTGAATGCCAAGGTCACCATCCCACTCAAGAGAAATCGCTATCCTAAGTTGTTTTTAAAAAGAACTTCTTGCATCTTGTTGAGAAAGTAGAGACATTGTAATATGACATTACAATGTCATATTACAATGTAATATGGTAATTCTATATTACAATGTAATATGGCATTACCATATTACAATGTAATATGGCATTACCATATTAAAATGTAATATAGCATTACCATATTACATTGTAATATGGTATTACCATATTACATTGCAATATGTTATACCATATTACAATGTAATATGGTATTACCACATCTCGTGTATATATATATTTTTTTAAACTTAAAGGACACGTCACAATAGCGATGAAAGTTCGTCGCAATTTGTCACAGTTTTCCGTCGCACATACAACGTCAGCATCGTAAGTTTTGTCTTGGCATAAATTTTCATGGCTATTGCCATGCTTTTGCGTCGCAACGTTCCACATTTATTTTTTTACATTTCCACGGATTTTTTTCGTAATTGTGACTATGTATAAGGTTAACCTATATTGATGGTGATGACACATGGAGAGATAATTTCTTCATTATATCCACAAACACCTTGTTCGTGGATATAGCAACGAAAAAATAGCAACGAAAAATAGTCTTGGATTTCGTGAAAATTGCGACGGATAAGTGTGGCAATAGCAACGAAAAACCATGGAAAATTTGGTCATATGTACTAGTGTGAGAGACTCTCTAAAGGAGATATGAATATCCAAGTAAATCATGAAAATAAGGACAAAAATGGATTTGATACTCAATCACATATGGGGAGTATTTTATCACAACTGGGGAGAAAAAATATTGAATTTCATAATCATTCATTACTTCAAGATCAACATCATCAAGGTTTCAATGTGGCACCAAGGAGCTACTCCATTCCAAAGATCAATATGAGGAAGTTTGATGGTAAATATTGTAGATTTTAACCTTGTACAATATTTACTACAAACAGATTTTCAGTAAAAGAACAGAAAAGATACAATGGAAAATACAAACATTGCACAGAGATTTTTCCCCTGGAAACCCAAACTGGGAAAACCAACATATTCTATATCCATTCATCATGATACATTGTTCAAAATACAATATACATATAGGAACCAGCGACATCCAAAACCCTAACCCAATTACCTGGATTAGTCAACAACCCTAATTCCTTAACCAGAAATAGAAAACCATCGGCAAACAACCATGTGCCGAAAAACCACCTAAATATGTGACATGTTTCCCCTGCAACCCCCTCTAACCCCCCTTCCTCTTCCAGAATAGATGGCTCATATAGATTACAGGGTTACAGGGGGTTACAGGGTTACAGGGTTAAAGGGGGTTACAGGGTTACATAGTCAACAATCCAGGGCAGCAATGCCCATGGATTCTCTACACCAAGAGAAATTCTCAATGCTCACAGATTTTTCTAATGAGTCTGCAACATTCTTCAAAGTGTCCACCTTCATGAGAAATAATTTATTTTCTTCAATCATGTCTCTCACAAAGTGATATTGAATATCAATATGCTTTGTCTTTGAATGATAAGTTGAGTTCTTCGCTAGAAAAATTGCACTCTGACTGTCACACTCTATCCTTACAGCTTGTTGTACCAACCCAATACCTGAACACAATCTTTGTAACCATACTGCTTCCTTACTTGCATGAGCGGTTGCCATGTATTTATCTTCTGTAGTTGAAAGTGCCACTACATCATGTCTTTTTCTCATCCAACTTATTTCTCCTCCAAATAGGTTAAACACATACCCACTTGTAGATATTCTATGATCCAGATCTCCAGCCCAGTATGCATCCACAAAGCCATGTATATCCACCACTCTGTCCAATCTTGTTCTTCCTTGGTAGCACAATCCATAGCTAGCGGTGCCACACAAATACCTGAAAACCCTTTTTATTGTTGTCCAATTCTCCTTCCTTGGTTTTGACATATACCTGCTCAAAACTCCCACTGCATGTGCAATGTTCGATCTAGTACAGACCATTGCATACATCAAACTACCAACTGCACTCGCATATGGAACATGAGACATGTACTCCTCCTCTTCATGTGTCTTGGGACACTGATTGGCAAATAAATTTACACCAATAGGAATAGAAACCTTGACCAGTTTACATTCCTTCATATTAAACCTCTGCAATATTGTCTCGACATATTTTCTCTGATTTAACCATATTTTCCTCTTTTTCCAATCTCTTTTAATTTCCATGCCCAAAATGAAATTTGAAGCACCGAGATCCTTCATGTCAAATTTAGAGGACAACTAAGTTTTCACA
>JASDQU010736885.1:76025-93536 GCA_032191745.1 Picea mariana
CATGTTCATGCATGTACTTGGTAAGGGTTTCCTTTGCCTCATGGAGTTGAGTCTCCATCTCATGCAACTTTTCAAGAAGTTGGTCTTTCTCCTCCTTCATGGCCATCAACTGCTCTTGAAGGACAATGCTCCCTTCTCTATCTTCCCACAACTCTTGTACCATATCTTTCATGGTCAACAATGCCTTCAACATCTCTTTGTCAAAGAACTTGGATAATGAAGATGTATGGGAACTATCAATGTTTGAAGCTTCCTCCATCCTTGCAAGATATCAAACTTCAACACAAAACTTGCACAAATACCAACAGCTAAAATCTCAAGCTATCAATGGCAAATACATGAGCAAAACAAACTATGGTCTGATACCATCTGATCTGAAAATAGAAGGCTGACTTGTTATGCTATGCAAGCACCCTCTACCTCAATAAAATAAACCTTACAGGACCTTGCTTCATGTGTTAAAATATGCAAGATGGTTTATGTGTTAAGTTCATGCTTCATCTTTTCAATGTTCATGTGTGAGGAAATGTTCTTTTAAATGGTTAAATATGTGCTTTAAACAAATAAACAGCAACATAAATTGCAGCAAATAACGCATCAAACTCACAACAATAACAAGATGATAAAGGAATTCACCCCTCTCTGGGATTCATCTCCTTGAGCCTCCTTTAATGGACTTGGCTCTCTGGGATTAGTTTGTCAAATTTTCTTTTACAACCTGCTTCTCAACTCCAATGGGTTTACAGACTGTACCATTGGATTCAGAATACATAAAAACCCCAAAATTGACTAATAGAACTCTGAAAACGGACCATGGCTCCTCCGGGCATGACCTCTTCTACATGTGGCCTTAAGCTTCCCTGAGCTTCTCTGTGGAAAAAACACCTATAAAAGTCCTCCAATGGATCTGAAACCTATCCCAATGTGTTCAGAGCATAACAATTAGTAAAAAATGACTATTCAATCACAGAAAACAAACATAGGCTCATCTGTGCATGATCTCAAACAATGAGGGCTTCAAGCTCCCTAGAGCTTCCTCAAACTTCAATGGTGAAAAAACTGCAAAAGAAGTCTTCAAATGCCTTTGAAAACTGTGCCAATGGATTCATAACATCCAAAAACCCCTAGCTGAGATTTTTCGGCACCTCATTTGGCCAAAAGATGAAGAAGTTAGGCCTCCTGCCATTTTCCTCCTTCAAGCTTGTTCTCTCCGGTTTGCCAAAACGCACCTGTGTGTGAGTAACCTGGCTTCTGGGCATTTTCCGTGCCTAAATCCAGGACCCGTGCGCATCCCCACAAAACGCGCCAAATTGTCGAACCGTTAACGAAATTAGAGCCCCCAAAATTGGAGGTGTTGGGCGCATGAGGGCCATATGGCCACGTCCCAGCGCAAAATTAGGCACCCGTTGCCACCGTTCAATGTGTATGTGACAAGTGGCTAGGCGTGTGGTTAACCGTTTGAACCAAAACTAAAACCGCACGCTCTATTTTACAAAGGTATGGTCATATGTTAAATACATACGTCCGGGGCTAACTCCATTTGAAAACCAATTCCGCGCGCACACTTTAAACTGTGGTCATATATATAAACATGGAAACCGCGGGCTACACATGAAAATCCCCGTGCGCCATTTGTATCGGAATCCATTTGAAATCCGAGGCATAAACGGTGGTCATATATAATGCCAATACAACTGTGGGATGAATATGTTGTAAAATCCCGCGCGTTCTTTGCAATGGTGGTCATATGGATATAGCACCCGAAACCATGGGCTAAATGCCACAAAATATGCGTGCTAATGGACACGATCATGTGGTGTTGAATATGACCGGAGCTTTGAAAATTTTAAACAATCCCCGCACACGCCAAACCTCCATTTACAATGGTCATATGGTAATGTGTTATAACCGCGGGCTGGGGCTAAGCCCCAGCTCGACCCCCCGCCACATTAACTTTCAATCAAATTCAAATGTATATTTTGCCATATACATTATAAGAACTAATGCATGGTATAGTGGTCGGGCGGAATTTGTTAAGGCGTTGCGCGCACACGGAGGTCTGGGGTTCGAGTTCGGTGGACTCCATAAAATTTTGAACAACACCCAAACCAATAGCAGGGTGCCACGTGGCAGCCCATCACTGGGCCACGTGGCACCTCATAATTTGCCAAATACCATGCCACGTGTCGCTAACAGATTTGCCCAAAATATGGAAATACATGAATTCCACGTCACCTGCCACGTCAGCATCTACGGTCAAGCCACGTCACCTCTGCCACATTAGCGTACGGTCATGCCACGTCAGCATCCGTACGAACTGCACAATCAGTTTTTTTTTTTTTTGCCTGTTTGACGATTCGAACAGATCGCGATATCTTTCACTCTCGACGTCCGTTTGAGACGAAACGAGTTGCGTTGGGTTTGCGATGATGAGGGCTACGCTCTCGTTCATTTTGATGCAATTCCGAGTACATTGATTTTTGAGCTAAAATTTGACCCCTGGTCCAGATTCTGATCAGTTTGTTTAATATGAATATGTCAAATCTCGCAGGGGTGTAGACCGATTGGCAAGTGCTGTGTAAATGGAAGGAAATGTAAAAAGGAGGTCTCAAGTTCGATTCTCACCCTGATTTATCCGGAGACGTGCTTGCGGGCGGTGTGATTCTCCCTAGGGGTTATAAGGCATCCGACAGGATTCGACCCTATGTCATGCGAGTATGATACTTCCACCATTATAGATTCCCCTGGTTACAAAAAACAAATATAAAAATGTCAAAAGGTGGGTCTGTTACTGACCATTTAAATGAGTTTAACACAGTCACTAGTCAATTAAGCTCTGTAAAAGTGAGATTTGATGATAAGATTAGGGCTCTTTTGATTCTATGTTCATTTCTAGAAAGATGGAATAGCTTGGTCATGTATGTAAGTAAATTTGTCTTTGGTTCAAACACCTTAAAGTTTGATGATGTTGTTGGTGTTATCTTTAGCGAGGAAATGCCAAGGAAAAGAACAGGTGAGACATCAGGTAATTCTTTGACTGTGGAAACATGGGTAGACAAAGGGAAAGAGGAAAGAGTCCAGGGAAGCGTGGGAAGTCTAGGAAGGGAAGATCCAAATCCAGACTAGGAAAGATAGAGTGTTGGAATTGTGGGAAGGAAGGACATCTGAAGAAAGAATGCAAAGCTCCAAAGAAACTAAGAGATGGAAAATGAGAGAAAGATCAGGGAGCAAATGTAATAGGTGATGTGTTACAAGATGTTTTGATTCTTTCTGTAGATAATATTTTCAAGTCTTGGGTAGTAGATTCATGGGCTTCATTTCATGCCACACCCCATAGGAATTTTTTTCTAGATTATGTTTAAGGTGATTTTGGATAGGTTCATTTGGGTGATGATGCACCATGCAAAATTGTTGGAATGGAAAATGTACAAATAAATAAAAAGAATGGAAACCAATGGTTGTTGAAAGCGGTAAGACATGTTTCAGATCTAAGGAGAAATCTGATTTCAACTAGGCAGTTCACAAGTGAAGGATGCATATCTATATTTACAGATAAGGCATGGAAGGTCACCAAAGGATCACTGGTGATAGAAAAAGGAGAGAAGGTAGGTACATTGTATTTATGTACTGGTAATAATGACTCTTCTATCTCTTTAACTTCATCAAGAGTGGATACAACACTGTGAAATCATAGACTTGGATACATGAGTGAGAAGGGGATGCAAATACTTCACAAAATAAATTTGTTGATATTAAACAAATTGATTTGGATTTCTATGAGAACTATGTTTATGGAAAACATAAGAGACTCAGATTTATTAGAGTTGGAAAGGTAAAGAAGAATGAAAAGTTAGATCTTGTGCATACATATGTATGGGGACCAACTCAGGTATCATTTTTTGGTGGCTCTCATTATTATGTTACTTTTATTGATGATGCAACTAGAAAAACTCTAGTTTATTGCATTTGAAAAAAATATGATGTTTTTGATACTTTTAAGAAATGGAAAGATTTGGTTGTGAATGAGACATGAAAAAGGTTGAAGTGTCTTAGATCAGAAAAAGGAGGTGAATACTGCAATAAGGTGTTTGATGATTATTGTTCATACCATGGAATTCATAGAGAGAAGACAGTTTCAGTAACACCATAAGAAAATGGTGTGTCAAAAAGGATGAACAAGACTATCATGGAGCGTGGAAGGAGTATGAGATTTCATGAAGGGTTTCCCTTATAGTTTTGGGAAGATGCTGTAGATAATGTTGTTTACTTGATCAACAAAGGACCTTCAAGTTCTTTGTATGGTGGTATTCCAGAGGAGTCATGGACAGGTAAAAGGGTAAAATATTCATTTTTGAGGACTTTCGGTTGTGAAGCATTTGTCCATATTGATAAAGAAAATAGAACAAACCTTGAAGAAAAATCCAAGAAGTATACCTTTATTGGATATGGTGTTAATGAATTTGGTTATGTCTTATGACATTATGAAAATCACAAAATCATTAGGAGTAGAGATGTCATATTCAATGAGAAGGTCATGTATAAAAATCAGTTGCAGAGAAGGAAACATGAATAAAAAAAACCATAATACACAGTTTTTGATGAGATCACTGAAAAAGAAATTCCAAAAATACCAAAAAATCAAAATGTACAACAAAAGGAGCAATGGTACCTTAACGTAATTTCTCCCGATGGATTTGTAGTCCACCGGGAGTTTCTTAACGTAATTTTTCCCAGTGGATTTGTAGTCCACATGAATATGGTACGACCGGCCTGTATTTTCTGTAAATTCCCTCTCGTTGGCAGTTTGCTGTCCGGCCGAAGTAATTTTTAGAGAAATTTTGACCCTCTTAATCCACCCAAAACCTTTAAAATTTTAATTATCGAGGTGTCTTAATCAACTCAAAACATTAAAAATTCAAATAATTAGTCATTGAATGTGAGATTTGACGAAATTCTCTACATACCAACAAGCCTTAATCATACCTTGCCTTGCCGAATGTTTCGGATTGGCATTTTCGTTAACAGGTACTTATCCCTACAACTAAATTTGACCAATGATTAAACTTTGACATTTGACGAGATTCCTCACAGACCAATACGACTTAAACATACCTTGCCGATTGTTTAGGGTTGGCATTTTGGTTCTTAGGTACTTGATTCCTATACCAAAATTTTCAGCAGTCTAAACTTTTTAGTTTTTAGTTGTTTTTCTGGATTTTTTTCCTTTAATGGTTAAGTTTGTATAATTTAGATATCCAATAACTTTTCAGCAGGTTAAAGCTAGATTCATAAATACAATTTAAAAATAAAAAATAAAGATTTTGTCTAAATTTACATCTATTTATTCTCCAGAAAAAAAAAAATTAAAACGTTTAGCCTACACCCCCAATTTTACCTCGAAAATTGCGAGAGCTCCATAAAAGATCCTTGGTGCTAGATACCGCGTAGCGGGCAGTCAAGTACGAATGGCAACCGCCCCCCTGATTGATTCGGTGCCTCCTGTTGAGTGTCCTATATAGCCATAGTTATGGCTGGATGTTTTGATTAGCATTGTAGATGTAGTTGCATGTATGTATCGCTGGATGTTTTGATTAGCAGTGTATATGTAATTGCATGGGTGTTGGAGTTTCTTATAATATTGTAAGAAGAATTGCATTGGTAATGGTCCCACTGTTTCAACTATTTCAATTGGACTAGTTTTGTTTTTAATAAAATTTAGTTTCTAAAGTAAGAGGATATTTTTGGCCGAAAATTTAGTTAAAGTATGCTTCATATGCATCCTTTAACATTGACTTCTGATCTTAACATATTTTCAGCTTAATATTCTATTTATACACTGTAACTGTAAAAGTATGCTTCATGACAATCGTAAAAGTATGTTTCATGACAATTGTAAATGTGGTGGTCAACTATATATCTAATTATCTTTGTGGTTAATCTAATTATTGTTGTACTTAAACATGGTGTTACTCTATAGGTCTAATTATCTTTGGAGTTAATCTAATTATCATTGGCTAGCTCTGTTATCTTTGTTTTAATGCCTGCAGCTGAGAAAGAAATAATTTTAAGATTTCAAATTTTTAGTTTCTTTGTTCATTATCTCTGTTATCGTTGGAATGTATAAAATACCTTTAATATACAAAATCCAATCTGAAATCTAAGATGTTTAAAAAAAAAATAGAATGCATCTGACACGTTTGAACACATAAAATCCAATCTGATTGACAAGCAAGCCTCAAAGTACCTTCATTCGATTTACGTTTGGATATATAAGATCCAATCTGTTTGACAAGTACGCTTCAAGTTCCTTTCATTTCTGGCAGTATCGGAGGAAGGAGCGGCAGGATCCGCCAACGTTTTATCATTTAACATGAAACGCCGAAGATCAGTGCCATCAACCAAGGTTTCGTTGTTTCCCATGACTACTAGCCAAAAATCCACATCGCAGAGAACCGAACCGCAAAATCACAAGTAGATATGAAAACGATTTCAATTGGAATGTGATGATACGGCGATGTAGAAATGGCACGGCTAGTCACTCTCACTCTTTCATTATGAACTAGCACAGTTACATAATTGTGGTTAATCAACACCGCTACATAATTGTGGTTAATCAACACCGAAACGTTGATAAGATGAAAAGAATCTATTTAGTATTAATATTTTAATTTATGTTAATCATTTATGTGGTAATCAGTTAGCTATCAAAGTAATTTTTAAATATGATTAGGTAAATGTAAAAAAGTAAACACATAAACAGATGTCTTTATAATAGCTAGGAAGTTAATGATTGAAATCACAACCATTTATTTTGTGTGACTATTAAGAATATTCCAGCCATATTTAATCCTGTCCATAAAAAACTTATTAAGCACTAAACCCAGATTAAATCTACCCATTGTCAATAAATGTACGCCTTTCGATGTAATTATAAAACCATTAAATACTCACGAAAATTAATAAATAAATTATTTAACCACCCAAACGTGTCTTGGTTTGGCTCCAGTGAAGTTTTTAAATCCATGGCTTCATTACCTTTGCAAATGAATAATAAGGCATGTGGAACCGAGTGTGAGAAGAAGGCTAATGAATAATAAGGTATGTGAAATCGAGTGTAAGAAAAAGGCTAGTAAATAATTGTTAAAAATATTTGGGGAGCTTATTAGGCATGAACTACACTAACCTGTAATATGATTGGTCTTTTTGTCTCCCCATCACCAACATCACCAACTGTTTTTAGAACTTTGTTCCATGTTAAATAAACAAAATCTGTAATAAAAATGAAAATAAAATATATATATTTATGATATAATTATAAATATATAAATATACTCACTAGAAATGAGATACATATATTTATAATATAATTAAAACATATGAATGTATGTACTATAGTTATTGGTCGATTTTTTAAACATAAATTTGTAATGGAGATAAAGATGACATAAATCCATATATTTATGATATAATTGAAAAAACATGGATATATTCACTATGGTTATTGTTTGATTTTCGATATATGCGTGGTTGCAATATCTTGTAATATGATACAATGTGTCTTCTGCTAAATGACAATAAAATAAATTGTTTATGAGATATTTCTCATCTACTAACACTCAACTCTATAGACATCTCTAATTTCTAGAAAATTAAAAAAACCTACAATAATTAATAATCTCTAGTCTTTAATAATTGGATATATTTTTTATAATTAGTTTTTGTAAAATTATAATTAAGATATTAAAATATAAATTTTCATTGATTTATTATTTAATTATTTATATATTAAAATATAAATGTCAATTGTTTTATGTTTTATTGTTTATGATAAGGTTATTTATTGTTGTTAATCAAGAAAATCACTCATCATCTCTATTCAAGAAAATCATATCATTTGAAATAACGAACATACCATTTTTCTTTTGTTTATTATTGAAAAATGAATTGTTGCTTGAGTTCAAATATAAGTGAACATTATCAAGTGTTGTAATGCGAACATTTCCTACTTTTACCATGTATCAATTATAGGAATTAAATACGTACTTATGTGGGAACATCAACAGAGTCCTTGATGAATCTCAGAATGAACCATAACCCTTAACAAATGCCACAATGTGACATAACACTTGAGGAATGTAGAAATGTGACATAAGTCAACCAAGATCAACTATGTTCAACCACAATGAAGCAAAGGTGACCATAGATAACCATAGTCTATTGTGGTTAGTTGTAACATCCCCAGCCACCAACATGTCGAGCAATGCCACTACTCAAATGCTTCACTTAGATCTGATACCATTTTGTAACATCACCGGCCCTCCAGACACCGGGTAATGATACCACGCGGAATAAACACTTGTATGATATATATATGCATTTTAATGAAATTAAAACACTTATTCACAATAAACACATAATTACTGCTACCATACAGATGCAATTGAGATTAACTGTAATTCTACATGCAACGAAACACATGATACATTTCAAGTAATCCAAACATGCATAAAATACATAATTAAACACAGAAACGATACTTATCTTTTAGCTGGAGTAAATCCACCAACTGCATGCAGACCTTCCATGAACCTCCCATCCTTAGATCGCGCTACTCATGACTCTCACCAGTAGGTCACCCCCGAGCTGGGACTAAACTCCCCCGGGAATTGGAATTCTAGGCTTGGCAAGAACAATAAGGAAGTTGCACAAAGCAACATGAAGGATATTTTATCTCAGGAGCCACTTACACCCACAACCTATAAACCCTCATTCCCCACACGCCTGCTCCACCCTAGAAGGATACACCTTCACTAATACAATTCCATCGTCTAGTACCCCTCCCTTACCTTGGGCTTCAACAACAGGCTGGACCAGAAGTATCAGATTATTGTAGTTGCTACGAGACTCCCTTCCAGGAGAACTCACTTCCCAACAAACTCTCTCACCTGAGAGAGTTTCTCACAGGCCTGACAACCTTCCTCTTCAACCAGTCTTCAACTTAGCTACAGTCGGGTACATGTGACAACAATAGAATCAACAACAGCAACATGCAAAAACAGTTATGGAAAAGGTAATAGTCAAACACTAGGACATATTAAGGCTCAGTAAGAAACAACTGATGGCAGCAAGCCACACTCAGTCCAGGAACTGTGTGGCCACAATAGCCAATAGTTATGACACAACCCGGCTCTCGACATAAGACAACAACTCAAAATGGTTAAGGTACGAACTCGCTCTGCGGGTGCGGATAGACTGGGTTCACGAAATCACACAGGTTGACTTTTCGTTCTCCTTTTCAGAGATGCGTGGTTATCTGAGATTGACCATCGAGGTCTCAGGTTCATACGGAGGATGCGAGAATGGCCTCACGAACTCACGTGGAGGATGGTCGAATGACCAACGAACTACCAACATGATTTGACTCACGGGTTACTGGTTCCAGAGATCCATGATGGATGCCCCAGTTCACAGTTAGACAATGGGTCGAGAATGGCAAGCGAACCCACAACACATCTGACGCTTCATATTTTAACTGCATGAGCCCAGGTCGACACTTGTCTTCCTAGAGATGCATGCACTCCATTTAGCCTACGTCCCAGACAACCAGGAACTTAGGATAACAAAACATATTATGTCCACCTTAGTTTTCAGGAAATAATATTAAAATATTATTCCTTTGGAGGTAAGCCCCCTAGCTTAGCCCCTAGGACCAAATACTTAGCCCCCTCCCTTGCCCAACCTTGTGGAAGCTTAGTCCCCCATCACTCTTTCTTCGTGGTCGGTCTACATGCAACGATGTTTTTATACTAACAAAGTGCATATTTACATGTACAAAACAGGCTCCTGGCCTTTAACACCTAGGCTCTCTGGCCTACTTGCACATAATCTTACCAGCTTACAATTTCTCGGCCCACCAGCCTACAAAACATGTTTACAATGCATAGATATAACTGGGGATTGTCCTTGGGGTATTACAATCCCCTCCCCTTGTTTTTGCATTGTCCTCAGTGCAACTTACTTACACATATATAATTCAAAAATTCTTCAAAAGCTCCAAGATTTAGCTATTGGAAGCCCATTATCTAGCTTCACTTTCAAGCACCAATTCTAGTATCCATACTGCAGCTGAAACTCAATTGCTCTATTCCATAGAGTTGCTTCAGGAAAGAATTTAGCTTATTGTTCCTTGTTACATGCTTCAATTAAACCTCATTGAAAGCACCGAATGGTTGTAGATCCACGATGTTCCATCCATTAATAAAATCTCAACAGTGCCATGAATCCACAAACGTAAGCACTCTGCTCGTACACCTATTCATTTAGAAGAAACATTAGAACATACATGCAATATATATACAGGCCATTCTAATAACATTATGACCTATATACAAATTACGAGATGCATAGCATACAATGAATAGAGAACTGATACTTATATTTTGATTGAGAACACTTCCATATCAACATGGTATAGGCCAAGGTACCAAACTCCAGCAACATTCCAACCAACGGTCTCTCTTCCCCACATGCCTGTCCCACCCCAGGAGTGTGCACCTTTACTGTCACACAGTCCATCGACTGTTACACCTCCCTTTCCTTGGGCTCCTTGGGCTTCAACAACAGTCTGGATCAGAAGTCTTAGAGCATCGTGGCTCGAGGATTTCCAACTTCCCTCAGAGGTCTCCAATCGACATCTTCCCCGCGCTACTCTTTGTAGTCAACATTCCACTTTAATCGACATCATCTCATCTGCATCACCCACATGCAGTTATCATGAGGGAACATAAAATAATTCATTTACGAACTCAAACTTAGTTCAAAAGGGAATTCAACTTTTTCCCCAAACATGGAATTCTGTTTCATAATTCTTCTCGGTTTTTTCCATATTAGGATTGCAACCTTCCTTGTGGTTTTCCACAAGAACCAAACTGCATACCATTTTCTTGCAAGGCTTCATCTTGCATAATGTCAACAATTTTCAATATTTCCTGTACATCATAATTCAATTGCAATATGTACAAAATCTTATGCAGTGATCTTAGAATTTCCTTCACTTAGCAATTCAATAAAAATTACCCAACAATTA
Source organism: Picea mariana (assembly GCA_032191745.1). NCBI lineage: Eukaryota > Viridiplantae > Streptophyta > Pinopsida > Pinales > Pinaceae > Picea > Picea mariana. The sequence continues at coordinate 87,112 of JASDQU010736885.1, forward strand.
ATAAACTAGAACGACTCGTCATTCTATGCATATGCATGTTCAAAGTAATATCTGTAATTTCATTACTTCTGTTTCTGAACAAGAAAATTTCATGTAGTTAATGCTCATGTGGCTACTTGACTTGCAACTTTCCTGTTGCAATGTCTAACACCTCCCTGAAATGTCCTCAACTTCATGAGTTAACAACATTTCAGCTATTAGTAACAATTATTTCCATGCAATAATATATATGCATGTACTTACAAAACTCATTCAGCCATTGCATTTAGTACACAATTTTGTCACTTATTATGTATGAGTGCAATTCTAAATGCATACTTATTCAACACACCTTGCATTGAATTACATAATGCTCTTCATCTCAGTCATGTATCTCACCATCCATAGGTTGGAATTTGGGCCAATGTGTTGACACATTTTCCACACACTTCCTATTGTCTTCCTAATTAATTGGATGCCTTCCTTTTCGACCCGAACACTACACCAAGAATATAATTTTGTCGTGTTCATTAATGTTAGCAAATAGGTTGCATTCCATGTTTTATTTAAAGGTAGGAATCTTTTAGTACCTATGTGGCTCCTAACCTTCCCATATCCATACCTTTCCATATCCAACCATGTCTTGGTCTCATACATGACTAGCTTACTGGTATTCATTCCTATAACGAGTTCTTATCTTTTAATTCTTTGGTTATTACTCCTTAAACAAATTAACATGACATTCTGCTATGTCAGTGTGTGCATTCAGAAGATAAAAATCTTTGAATTAATACATGCCTCTAGACTTTACCACATCCAGTGGTATGCATTCAATAATATAATCATGTGATTTTATAAAATAACTTTGGCTCTGGAAATTCTTACCTAAATTTCCTTTCAGCAATTATGCAAAAAGAGTAATAAAAACTCATATCTGCATGACTGCCATTAACAAATTTTATACTACCTGAAAGTCCGATGGCAGTAGAAGCTTTCATGCTTCTTTTATCAAACTTATAACCAACACTTCAGCTCTTTGTTGCTTCCCTCCTTATGCAACAACATCACCAACAACACTTGCAAACATGCAAGCATTCTTTCCTCTAGCTGACCCAACAAGCCATAACATACTTGCTGCCACAGAAATTGCAGCAACTTCTTTCCCATGTGCAACTTTTCTGTGCTGATCCTAGAAGTCTTCAATTCTTCCCGGATTCTTGAATCTTCTTGTGCTCTTATTGTAGTCATTGTACATGACTATTTCTTCCCTGAGCACTTTCGACACAGTGCCCCTACCTCAGTGGGGTCTTCTAACCTCTCGGTCATTGGATCTTTCCAAATGCTGAGTAGAATTGACTCTTTGGGCCTTTTCTAGACCCCTATTAGTCTTACAAAGGTCCCCTTTCCTTCGGTGTGCAGGTCCTGACAGACTCGCGGGCTATTCTTGTGTGCTTCTAAAACTCCAAGTTTCAGGCGCTAGCCGCTTTTTTTTCATTATTCATTTCCTTGATAAGACCCTGGGCTATGACCTCATGGAAAACTATGATTGCGGGCATGGGAAAGAGTAGTTTTAGGCCAACCCTCTTTTCACCCCGCAATTCACCTCCAGATGCCATGCATCACTTTGTTAAAACCATGGTATAAATTGCGGCCCGCTCTCAGATTTTTAACATCCGAGCAAGTTATGGCCCAGTAATCCAGCTCTTTCATCGATCTCCAATTCCTTGGCGATACCTCTCGATCAATGGCTGTTGTCTATTCTTTACCTGCCTCTAGCCAACTGTCCAATCAACGACCTTTTTTTTGTTCTTTCACGCATGAGCTTAGATGTCCATGATCTGTCAACACGTAGCTCCCTTCCAAATCAACGACTACAGTTGATTCTGGCTCTTCGGCCCTCGGGAGTTTCAACTCTCAACTATCTACTTTTCCCCATATGATAATCTTCCGGAGTGGAAGATCTATTGACCCCTGTCCTCAACAATCAGATGGTTCTGATGAACTCCGACTCTCCGGCCTTTAGGAGTTCTCACGTCTCCACACACAAAAATCTTCGGAGTGAATTTCCCCAGAGTGGAAAATCTTCTTCTACGCGTCCTCTCCAAATCAATGACCCTGATTCTCTTCGGGACTTTGGCTCTTTTTGACCAAGACCAAATCAACGGTCCTTCTACCTCCTCCTCAATCAACGATCGATATCTCCTTCTAGACTTCGATGCTTTCATCCTCTTCTTTCCTCCAGAGTGCTCCATACCTGGAGTTCCAGATCTAGCACCACACATCCACTTTCAGATCAGCGGACAAGATTTACTTTGGTTGTTTCTCCTCCTCCTTGTCCACAAACTACTGAAGTTGTGGATCTTGCACCACCTCTCCTCCTTGATGATGGATGGTCCCAAATCACTTCGGGACTTCGGGACTTTGGGACTTTGACAAGTCCACTACTCCTATGCACACAAGGGTTAAGTCTAGTGCACTTACCTCTGGATCCAACGGTTGTTGGTCCTTCACGCTCGGACCTAACGGATGGGATCTGTTCCTCTCCTATGCACTTCCTTTGTTCTGTTGGACACTGATATAATGGTCCAAGCTCCTCCCCACAACTGATCTGACGACTGTTGTCACTCCTCCTCCTGATATTTTGTCTTCTTCTTCCTTGGAAGATTTTGTCAGTGTTCAAAGGCTTCGGCCTTTAACCTTTCTCCTCCGAGTCTGCCTCCTTGATCTCTTCTTCTCTCTCGTAAGTGTTATCTCTTTTGAGATTTTCGATTTTCTCAATATCATAAGGGTCTCGACCCTTTTGTTTCCTTTCAAAGGAAAACTTTGTGCCCTCCTAGCAACCTTCTGCTCAAAGCATACCTTGTTGAGCATTTTCTACAGAGTGTTCAATAGCTCTGTGAGTATCTTCCTCTGATACTCTTCTCCCTGAACTCGACAAAGATTTATCTCTGTGCACACTTGCAATCACTTGATGACTTCCTGGCAGAGCCCTATAGAGTTCTCAGTGACTCTATCTCTCTCTAAACTTAACACAGAGTTCTCCCTTTGCACTCCTTGCACTTCTGTTGATGAAGGTTCAACAATATCTCTCCTGAGCTTCTCTGAGGTTAACTTACCTCTATCAACGTACTCCTTGCAGACAATGTGCACTGCTTCTACTCGAAAAATCGAAGAAGAGAAACAATTCAAACTTATTCAATAATTCACTAGTTTACGCATTCAAACCACGAACAACATATAAAAACATAATAATGAACACAAATACATAAACACACTAAATGCAAGAAAAAATGCTTTTCTATTATCTCTATGAGTGTCTCCTAAGCGCTCTATGAAAATTTGATTTGTTTCTAACACTCATTGAACTCTACAACACAACGGACAATCAACCGAAATTTCTCAACCCATCGTTCCTTAACAAATCCCACAGCATTGATAAACCAATCTGATTTAAGAAAACGTTCATATTTCATTTTATTTTCGAGCATTTCTCTGATCTGAAATCATTTTCGAGCACTAGCCCCTTTCTCTCAGTCCCCAATCCATGTGATCATGGTCCATGACCAAGCACTAGATCACTAGGTTCTTACTCGGACCTTCGACTTCATAAGATTTCACATCCGCGCATCCCAAACCGTTAATCTCTGAACATTCCTATGTCATCTTTGGTGACGTCGTTATGTCACATCACTTAACATTTTCCAATTGTGGCGGCATGCAACGGTGGTTTGGAGAAACCCGGCTATCGTCCCGTAATTCTTCTGACGTTGATACGTAACCCCTCAGTGAAACTGGGGTTTGGAATGCGGGACCGCCTTGGATAATTAACTTTCGTGTAAATTGGGTCCCTGCAATTCCTCCTGGTCGTCGATATGGATGTATCATGATCAATTCCACTGTGGGTCCTCCGACCTTTAACTGCATTACGTAACGTCAATCCCACTAGCCCTACTCATACAAAAATCCACATGGTGGAATACTAGAGGATGATACATGGCCCATTCAGATGGGTAGCACGTGTCACGTTCCAAATTCCACTTCAATCTTCCACAGTTCGAAATCCACTTACACTTGGCACACAACCCATGTGTTCACGTCACCTCCAGATGACATCATCACGACTCACCACTTCGACTCTTCGGGACTTTGGGAGTTTGTCACACTCCACACTTGAAATCCTCCGAAGTGACTTTCCCCGAAGTCTTAGATCTGTTGAAACACATCCCTCTTGACAGACTGTCTAGATTAACTCCAGACTTCAGAGCTTCAAAATATTTCGCCCTTCACCACTGTGTTTGACCTTTCTAAATTGGTTAATCCAACGATCGAGCTCTTCTCCCCAGATCTATGGTGTAGATCCACTTCGGGGCTTCAGGATTTCTCTTATTTTTCATCAACTTCACTGAAGTCGTGAAGTCCAAAGGGATTTCAGGTTAACCCTTCTGCACCTTCCCTAGATCTGACAGTCGTAAGGGATTTCCCTTCCTTTCAAACATATCCTACGACGCAAAACAAACTATGTTACTCTGCGGATTTCCAAAGGAATTCATGGCTAACTTCCTCGCAACATTACCATATCTGACAGTCATGAAGGATTCTCCTTCTCCCGAACAGATCCTAAGGTCCACATTACTCTGCGGCTTAATACCAATTCTTTCGTGGTTTTACGACACCGCTACTCATCTTGAGCTTCGTAACACGACCAAGGTAACTTCTTGGCACTCAGGAAGGTTTTGAGGTTCAAAATTGATCCTCTAGACACAATTTCCTCTTGAAACCTTAGGTCCAATGACCACTCACCCAACCCATCCAGGCTCGATGTTGAAACCTTGGGTCAACACTTGAGTTTTGTCCATTTCGACAAAAACTCCTTTCGAAACTCTTGCTTCAACTTCCACTAACATGGCCCATCTAGGCTCGATGTTGTAACCATGCTCTGATACCATTTTGTAACATCTCCAGCCACCAACAAGCTGGGCAATGCCACTACTCAAACGCTTCACTTAGCTCTGATACCATTTTGTAACATCCCCAATGATCTAGACACCGGGTAATGCTACCATGCGGAATAAACACGTATATGATATATATATGCATTTTAATGAAATTAAAACACTTATTCACAATAAACACATAATTATTGCTACCATACAGATGCAATTGATATTAACAGTAAGTCCACATGCAATGAAACTCATGATACATTTCAAGTAATCCAAACATGCATAAAATACATAATTAAACACAAAAATGATACTTATCTTTTAGTTGGAGTAAATCCACCAACTGCGCACAGACCTTCCACAAACCTCCCAGCCTTAGACCATGCTACTCATCACTCTTAGAAGTAGGTCACCCTCGAGATGGGACTAAACTCCACCGGGCAAGGGAATTCTAGGCTTGGCAAGGACAACAAGGAAGTTTCAAAAAGCAACAGGAAGGATATTTTATCCTAGGATCCACTTACGTGCACAACTCACAGACCCACATTCTCCACACGCCTGCTCCACCCCAAGAGGATACGCCTTCACTAATACAATTCCATTGGCTACTACCCCTCCCTTACCTTGGGCTTCAACAACAGGATGGACCAGAAGTCTCATAGTACTGTAGCTTCTACGGGACTCCCTTCCAGGAGAACTCACTTCCCAACAAACTCTCTCACCTGGGAGAGTTTCTCACAGGCATGACAACCTGCCTCTTCAACCAGTCTTCGACTCAACTACAGCCGAGTATGGGTGACAACAATAGCATCAACAACAAAAACATGGAAAAAAGGTTATGGACACCCAAAAGGTAACAATCAAACACTAGGACATATCAAGGCTCAATAAGAAACAACCAATGGCAGCAAGCCACACTCAATCCAGGAACTACGTGGCTGCAACAACCAACAGTTATGACACAACCCGACTCTCAACAGAAGGAAACAACTCAAAACGGTTAAGGTACAAACTCACTCTGCAGGTGCAAATAGACTGGGTTCATGGAATCACATAGGTCAGATTTTCGTCATCCTTTCCAAAGATGCGTGGTTATCCGAGATTGACCACCAAGGTCTCGGGTTCATACAAAGGATGTGAGAATGGCCTCATGAACTCACGTGGAGGATGGTCGAATGACCAACGAACTACCAACATGATTTGACTCACAGGTTACTGGTTCCAGAGATCTGTGATGGATGCCCCGGTTCACGGTTAGATAGTGGGTTGAGAATGGCAAGCGAACCCACAACACAACTGACGCTTTATCTTTTAACTACATGAGCCCAGGTCAACACTTGTCTTCCTGGAGCTTCATGCACTTTATTTAGCCTACGTCCCCACCCACCAAGAACTTAGGATAACAAAACATATTATGTCCACCTTAGTTTTCAGGAAATAATATTAAAATATTATTTGTCTAGAGGTAATCCCCCTAGCTTAGCCCCTAGGCCCAAATACTTA
>JASDQU010736885.1:93586-145375 GCA_032191745.1 Picea mariana
TTCCTCCATCCTTGCAAGATATCAAACTTCAACACAAAACTTGCACAAATACCAACAGATAAATCTCAAGCTATCAATGGAAAATACATGAGCAAAACAAACTATGCTCTGATACCATCTGATCTGAAAATAGAAGGCTGACTTGTTATGCTATGCAAGCACCCTCTACCTCAATAAAATAAACTTTATAGGACCTTGCTTCATGTGTTAAAATATGCAAGATGATTTATGTGTTAAGTTCATACTTCTTCTTTTCAATGTTCATGTGTGAGGAAATGTTCTTTTAAAAGGTTAAATATGTGATTTAAACAAATACACAGCAACATCACTTGCAGCAAATAACCTCTCAAACTCACAACAATAACAAGATGATAGAGGAGTTCACCCCTCTCTGGGCTACATCTCCTTGAGCCTCCTTCAATGGACTAGGATCTTTGGGATTAGTTTGTCAAATATTATTTTACAATATGCTGCTCAACTCCAATGGAAATTATGACTGTACCATTGGGTTCAGAATACATAAAAACCCCAGAAATGACTAATAGAACTCTGAAAACGGATCTTGGTTCATCCGGTCATGACCTCTTCTACATGTGGCCTTTAAGCTTCGATAAGCTTCTCTTTGGCAAAAACACCTATAAAAGTCTTCAAATGGATCTGAAACCTATCCCAAAATGTTCATAGCATAATAATTAGCCAAAAATGATTATTCAATCACAGAAAACAAACATAGGCTCATCTGTGCATGACCTCAAACAATGAGGGCTTCAAGCTCCCTAGAGCTTCCTGAAACTTCAATGGTTAAAAAACATGCAAAAGAAGTATTCAAATGGCTGTGAAAATAGTGCCAATGGATTCAGAACATCCAAAAACCCCTAGCTGGGCTTTTTCGGCACGTCATTTGGCCAAAAGATGAAGAAGTTAGGCCTCCTGCAATTTTCCTCCTTCAAGCTTGTTGTCTCTATTTCGCCCAAACGCACCTGTGTGTGAGTAACCCGGCTTCTGGGTGTTTCCCATGCCTAAACCCAGTACCCATTCACATCTCCACAAAACGCGCCAATTTTTCGAACAGTTAGGGAACTAAGCCCCAAATCCCGGAGGTTTTGGGCACATGGGGGCCATGTGGCCACGTCCCGTGCATAAAAAGGGCTACCCTTTCTAAGGTTGAACCTGGACTTGACAAGTGGTGGCGGATGTGTTAACCGTTTGAACCAATTTCAAAATCATGCGCACAAACATTATGGTCATATGTTATTTGTGTATAGGACTGGTGCTAGACTCCAATGCACACGCCTCCATTTAGCAAATGGTCATATGGCATACAATAAAACCACGGGCTATATTTGAAACACCCCCGCCTGTGCCATTTAACAACAGGTATGCTCACATATATAACAAATAATATGACCACGGGTCGGGGCTAAGCCCCGGCCCGACCCCCCGCCAAATATTACAATATTCAAATTCAAATACATAAAAGCTCGTATGCATAATGAGGACTACGGTGTGGGCTAGTGGTAGCCCACACTCTACCAAATTGTATAGCCATGGGGGAGGTTTGGGGTTCGACCCCCATGGACCTCATACAATTTTAAAACAACAAACCAAATGCCAATATCGGGGTGCCACGTGGCAGCCCATGACTGGGCCACATGGCACCTTACCATTGATCAAAATATATGCCATGTGTCGCATTCCGATTTGACCAACTATCAGCCACATCACCTCTTCCACGTCAGCATATGAACGTACGGCCCTGCCACGTCATCCTGTATGGATTGTACGGACTGTACAGTCAACGTCCCTTTTTTTTCCTGTTTGATGATTCAAACAAATCGCGATATCTCTCGCTCCCAACGTCCGTTTGAGACAAAATGAGTTGCGTTGGGTTCATGATGATGAGGGCTATGCTCTCATTCGTTTTGAGGAAATTCTGAGAATGTTGATTTTTGAGCTAAAATTTGACCCCTGGTCTAGATTCTGATCACCAGATTTACTCTGGAGTTGGGGACTTCGGGAGATTTTATTCCTGGCAACTTAAGTACTCGCTTCTCCCAGAGTGTTGAACCTGAACTATTGTGAGATCTACGACTCGCATTCGCTTGCACGTAGATCAGACGACTGGTATCTGATATCCTCCACAGTGCTTCGCCTCCTGAACTATGCTGGGTACAATGGCCTAGGTATATCCTTGGCCAGATCCAACGGTTAGGTACACCTCTCAGTGATCTATGATGTATATTCTCTCTGGGACTTCAAAGATTCAAGGATTTTACCTTTCCTTTCATTAAGACTTGAAATTTTTCGAAGCCATGAAGTCCGAAGGACTCCGATGCTTAATGACCCCGCACCTTCTCCCTATTTGGTGGATGTGAAGGATCTAACTTCTCTCGAACAGATCCAACAAGCCAAATCTAACATGATCCCATTGTGGCAATTGTTCCTGAATTCAAAAGGGACGGTCATGATCCTTCAACCCCTTACTAAGGATCTCTGATGCTTTGGCGTCTACACGATCTCTACAACACCATTCCTCTTGAGCTTCATGACTTCGAGGTCCTAACTCAATATCAACCATGAGATTATGTCTAAAAGATACAACCCATTCTGTCCAAGTGTCTCAACCTATAGCTCTGATACCAAACTATAACATACCTAGCCACCCACAGGTCGGGCATGTTAGACACAAGTCCCTTCTCTAGACTAATTCGACTACCTGCTCTAACTTTAAATAATAGGAAATTCATGAAATATTTGCATGCATTGATGAGGGTTCATGCTAATCATAAAAACAATGAATCATATGACATGCACAAAAATACACAACAATAATTCATACTCCAAACATATCAAATTCAACGATAAATAAATACACAACAGAATAATTCATACACATGTAAATAATACAATAACAGAGAGCACTTATCTTTTATAGAAGAGAACCATTGATTGGCTGTAGACCAAGGACATTCCATCCAACCATAGACATTGTTGTTTCAAGTCTCAACATCAATGTCACCCCTGAGCCAGGGCTATGAATCCACAAGGATGGCTACAAAATGCTACTCGACTTCCCAAACCANACCACCCAAAAAAATGGACCCCCATCCTTCTCTGCCATGGAGTCCCTACATAAGTCCTTCTCTTTCAAGGGCTCCGATGCAGTTGGTCCAAAATCTCCATGCTAGGACTCTAAGGACTCACAGCTGTGAGCAAGGCCGAAAATAGGGAAAAACATCTCAGATATGCATGCCTCCTTCACAGATGGATTGCACCAGCAAACAATACGGCCAACAAAACTGTGGTTGTTCTTCAATAATGTGATTTCCCTTCCTAAGGAAAACACGAATGAGGAGACAAATGGGTTCAGGAAAGAATGGAGTGAAGTCTCTACGAAAGGTGTGAACATGTGCATGAGTGAATGAATGCATGAACAGATGGAGCGAACTACAACAAAAAGAGAGTGTGAATTGGAGTTAGAGAGAACGAGAAGCCATGACCAACCCCCCCAACATATGAGGGATGGGTTTATGAACTCTTGGGAGTCGAGAACCTCCTAGCCTTCTGCCAATAAGCTCACATAACTACTATTCTCCATAAAGAAAAAATGGAGAATAAAAATATAAAATAAATGCTTAGCCCCACAATCCCCCTCTCTTGTGGAATCATAGCCCCCTATAACTCTTGACCTTGTTCGTCTAGCAACCAATGAGGTATTTATTATTAATAATGATCAAACATTACATTTCCCTGGCACATTGGCCTTTTAATAATTGTTTGGGAACTATGGCCTCTCAACAATGTAACAATACATTATTTAATATGGGGGCTCAAAACCTGAGGTGTTACACAACACTCAGGATGTATGGGCCAAAGACATTGCACAATAAGGGAATTGCAGACCTTTCATGGTGAAGTTCAGTAAAAGTCTTTAGATTTGGTTGTTTAGAAAGTTGCAGAGCCAGTGGAAAAGTGGGTAGAGATTTTTTTAGATTAAGGGGCAAAAGAAAGATTTGAATATGGAAGAATGATGTGGAGGAACCTTGAGGAACATGACATCATGATAAAAAACATAGATTGTTTCATGGAAAGGTTCGATTGGTGCGGACCGGATGGCTTGTGAGACTCACAGATTTGGTCCATAGGCAAGGCTAGTGGCCATATAGTTTCAATCTCATAGATATCTAGACTGTTCAATCTAAGAGATCAAGATATCCAAGTTGTTGAATCTCACATAAGACAACCCATGGGAGGTGAATTACCCAAAATCATTGTGGGAGAAAGGTTGCGAGAGAATCGAGAGGTGTGGAAAAGTGTCATTCTAAAGGGAGGATCCTGCAAGCATGATCCCACAAGGATGAGGATCATCCATCACATCAAGAGTAGATCTTGGTTGTTCATCAGAATTCAATTTGTGGGATAAACCTTACAAGGAAAGGATCGTGGGAAGAAGTTCATGAGGAAAGGCTCATGGGAGAAATCTTGTGGGGAAAGATCTTGCAAGAAAAGGATTGAAGGAGAAAGATCACAGGAAGGAGCTCACGGGAGAGAGCTCATAGGAAGGAACTCATGGGATAAATCTTGTGGGAAGGAGCTTAGTGGGGAAAATTCTGTGAAGTGTTTTTCTAATAGGCTCGCAACTTGCAAGATTTTGGAAAATCATAAGAATTGGTAAAGTCACCACTCCATGGGAAAAATTCCGCGAAGGTCCTTTTTTTATATAAGCTTGTAGGTTCTGATTTTAGAGGAATTTTCTAATGACAGGTGCACAAGTAGACCTATAGGATGATGGGGCAGGCCACAGTGGCCACAACAAGTGACATGGTAGATGTGTAGCATGAAATGTGGGATTCCACTTCCACTTCAACAATGCCACATCATGAGATACATCAAAACGGGCAGGCAAATCAAGGATTTCCTCGCATCAATCAGGTACAGGTGGGACCCACAATTTCTAATGGTAAAGGTAAAGGCCAAGGAGGAACCTTGGCCATTCAATTGGTTGTTGATATTAGATCCTGAATATCCTTTAGAGATCTATGGTCAGGAAGGCCTATTTGGAAGATGATGTGGGAAGTGGCAATCCCGATAGTGTTTCGAGCTATAGACTATGAGAGAATTCGTGAGTATGTAAAATTTCCACTCCATGGGACAAGGTCCACGAAGGTAATTCCAATAATTTTGTGGGATACAAACCACAGAATAAATTCATGAGTGTGTAAAACTATCGCTCGCTTGAAAAATCTTGAATGCGAAAGGTACAATAGTGTTGTGAACTGCAAGTTTCAAGAGGAAATTGTAACTTAGAAATTTTTCATTATGATGGGAAATTTACGAGGGCATGAGCATGATAGTGTTGTATACTATGAGCCATGGGGAGAATAAGTGTGTATGCACAAGTGACATATCGATGGGTGAATACCAATGGAGGGAGCCTGATAGTGTTGTGGGTTGTGGGTTGTGGAAAAATCCATAACAGTTGCAAGTTTCATCTTGAAGTAAATTCCCAGCGAAGGTATTTCCGACAGTGTTGTGGACTAGAAATACAAAGGCCTGTGTTCAATGGTGTAGGGAAGGACATGTCAGCCTGAAGGTGCCATATGGGTCTACATGAATTCCATTGGGCTTGTGACATTGGATGGTATGTACGAGAAGGTACATGTGGAGGCCACATAGAATTGATGATGTCATCACAAGGAAATGTCCAAGAAACTTTAAAAGGGCATAACTTTCTACTCCGAGCATAGAATTAAGTGAAATAATAGTCGTTGAAAAGCGCTTAATGGGAAGAATAATCTCATCTATATAGATTTATGAATGGAGAATCAAAATCCTTATAAAAGTAGAAATAATATATCTAATGGCTTAATGAGGAAAAATGATGTAGAATTCTTAGATTATTTTTATTTTAATCTAGCATAAATTCTTTTATGGATACACATTTTGCAGAATTAGGCTTCAAATAGACTAGAGAAGATGTAGTATGAGGACCAAATATATGGAATATGCTTAGGGGTATTTCACATGAGAGGAGGAGGTGAGGGGGATCCAAGTCAAAATGGGAAATGAAAAGACTGATTCAAATGGGCATTGAAGTTGAGTGGGACCAGTAGAGCTAGTTGAAACTGTGATGAGCCTTTAGAAGGGAGTGCAAAGCTATTGAATAGATAATGAAAGGATAATGAGATTTCAAGAAGACATACTACAAATTTTGAACATGTTACAGAGGGAAGTCAATAAGGACTCTTCCATAGAACAAATTTCCAGTGCATGATATGAAAAAACATCTAAGTATTATGACTAAAGAGAATTTCCCATAGGGTACATATAGTCAAGGAGTGTCAACCAAAAACATTAGAAGAACCTATGCAAGATTATGGTTAGTGAGTATCCCAAGTGTGTCCCCTATCAGACAATAAAAGAGAATATATGTGCCATGTGTCTTGCAAGGAGAGCTCAGGAATCTCAAGCCACCATCTTTTGATGGAGAGCATAGGAATGGAGAAGAGGAAGAATATTGGTAGTTGGGCATGGGGGAATATTTCTAGTTGCATGAATACCCATCAAATGTATAGTCTGAATTGCATCTTACCATCTTCAAGAAAAATATTCTATGTGGTTTGTTCAACTCAATCAAAATAAGCACATTGATGAGAAGAGGATTTCATAGAAATGGTTCAAGAAATATTTCTAGCAACAATACTTATCATAGAAATATTATGATAGGAAGATGAAAGAGTTCTTTGAACTCAAGATTGGAATCATGAACCTGGAGTAATATGAAAGGATATTCTCAGAGATTCTGAGTTATGTGGATTTCGTTAAGGATGAAAATGATAAGATTTAAAGGTTCTTAAGTGGGGTGGCATCATTATAAAACGAAAAAATTTAGTATGATTAGCCAAAGAGTTTAGAAGAAAGAACAAGGAGGGATATGTGATTGTATGAGCAAATAAAAGGAAGGGCAACTTTCCAAAAGGCCTAGGTTGACAAGAAGAAAGGTAAAATGGATTCAAGGAAGAAGGGATTCAAACCATCTTTTATCAATAATATCTCTCAAGCATATCAAAAAGGGAAACCAACTTAGAGTGAAGTTAAAGTGACTGATGTTATGGGAAAAAGGCCAAGGAAACATCCCATCAAGTGTTTGGGATGTGATGTGGATGACCACAAGGATTGTCCTCACAATGGAAATGAATAGAAATTACATTTTTATGGTAATGCACCTTAGAGAGGGTTCTGGGCGCATTACAGTGAGGTAAGAATGCAATGACAGAGTTGTTTTGTAGTAATGCACCTCAGATGGGGGATGGAGTGTGTAACATTTATTCTCTTATAGATTATTATATAAAGCTCATATGCTCTTGGGCCTCCATTGTTTTTTTGTCTCTATTGTCCCCCTTTATTTAAGAAGTGTTGTATCTATTGTACATAAACTTCACTTATTGGTTTGGGTATTCCATTTTTCTTTTAGAACAAGGAAACTACATCTTGTAGTGGTTTGGATCAACCCTCTTACCACATTTCAATTAATATCTTCCTTTCCTTTCAAAGGGGCATTTTAACAATCATCCTCTAAGGGTGGAGGCTTCCTTCCACTAAGGTTGCATGAGAATCATCTATTTTATTACTTAAATATATATTTCAAGCTTGTTTGTTGCATTGTTTACTTGTTATCATTTGCATAAATATATATGTGGAGATAAGGAAACCTCATAGGATTTTGTAGGATAATATTAAAAAATTGCATACACCAAAGAAGCCTAACTCACTCTATTTTTATAACTTCTTATTTTCATTATTTCTCCTCCAAGAGTTCAAGAACATTGTTAGTTAGAACCAATGTACTTAATTAAGGGTTCTTACCCACCTAGGGAGTCATTTCACCCTTTATTTCTCTTTCATTGTTTTCACACCAAAAGCAAAGTGGTAGTAATTTTTTTCTTTCCCTTCCATTGTTTGTAAAACAAAAGGAAAGTGATAGTAATTCCTAATTCTTGATGTTCTTCATTTGCATTTAGGTTACAAGGAATGTTTAAAGGTTCATATATATTATTCCATATTTAATTTTTAGATTTACCCTTATTATAATTAGACTAGATTGATCAATAAAGAAAAACATTGTAATTAACCTAATTTAAGTTCATATCTTTTATTTTCTTTGTTTTAGTGTTATTTAATATTTTCTCTTATTGTCATAAACTTGATAATCAAAAAAATGGCTCTCTAAACAACCATAGGCTCACTAATTAATATAAAATTGTTGACGTGTCTAAATTCACCCGACAACATTAAGGGGTTATCCCTGGTAAGAAGTCCCAATTAGGCCTCTCACTATTTGGAATAGGGAACCCATCTAGATTCTATCTCAACAACCATAGTTGTTTTTGGTTTTATTGGTTTTGGCCCAATCCAACGATGAGGGTGAATGATGGATGGTTATGAAAATAGAATATGTAGACGAAAACTATGTAAATGTAGGTCTAATCTATTTATAATCTATCCTATCCTGGCTAGGAGAGAATTATCATAATAGAATGAGTTGTAATTAAACTAAACTATGCATAAAACCCAATCAGATATCTATCATGAAGGAACACAATTAGAAACGCATGCATACAATTACATAACTATAAAATCCTAAGTTATGTTTATGCATACATTCACAACTCATTATCTTAGGACATGTAATATAAGAAAGAGTAACAAAATTATCATAGTAACATAGATTTCATAAAAATAGTCTATAAACAAACATGTCCTTACATCCCATGTGAACAATAAACATTCTTCTTGAAATAGTTCACAGCAAAAAAAAAACACATGCAACTCCTCTCTATCAAATATTGGCCCTAGGGGCTTCTCCATATTAACAATTTCAAAAATAGTACATGAAAACTCTAAGGAAAGCTCTACAATTTTAATTGACACTATATCCCCAAAATAGTTCAGAAGTGTACAATGTTTGAAGAGCCAAAATCCCTTTCTTTGTGTACAATTTTAGTATTTAATGAGGTTCAGTGTGACCCCTGGCCTTCCTCCTTCCTTTGCAACCTTTATTTTACTATATTTTTTCTTTATTTAGTTTGTAATGATGAGAGAGCAAAGAAAGTGGTTACAATTCGCATTGTTGCTCTACCGTCAATGGGCTAGAGTGGATTTTAGTTGTAGTGCACTTCATATCTCATAACGATTGGCTCAAACATTAGGGGAATCAATTATTATCCCAGTTGGATATTCAATCATCATGGGATTCATATATTTTCTTCAGTCATTTGCATTAGATTTTCTTTGTTTCTCCTCTATCACTACGGTGGTTGTTGCTATTGTTGTTTGTCGTCATTGGTTGTAGATTGCATCATTGGGACGTTGAGTATGACCTATTCCCAACATTGGTTATCAAATTCCATTTAACGTGCAATAGATGTATGTCCTTAGTGTAATTTGTAACACACCCGACCCCCTTATTAACCTTCAAGGAGATGGGGCATTAATATTTCACTTCCCCTCAACCCTCTTAAATATTTTCTGGAGCATATTATTATCTTCTGCTTGTCAAGAGTTTTCCAAAGGATGTAACCACTCCTAAATTTGAGCTTTGGCTTCCTAAATATTCTTGAACCTTCAGTATCCATCCGATATATCAAACCCATGTAGTTTCCATTTGGTTCTTAATGGTTTGTTCCAACCATGTAGCGGTGACACATCGAGTCTCTAGTATGAACTTTTGGCCCACTTCTCGTCATCATCAGGATTCAATATCCCCAAAAATTAACCTTGATTGTCAACCTTCGATGATGATGCTCCAAGGTATGATTTCCCCATATCCTATGGTTCAAAATATCATATATTGACGACTTGTATCACATCGGTGACATCTCTTTGTGTGAGGGTTAACACCCCTATATCAATGGTACCCATAGTTTATCGATGAGGCCCACTGAGATAAATGACTATTGTTGGATGTAGAATTCCTTTGTGTTCGAAAATCCTTCATTGGATGTAACCATGCCAACCTCCCTCTCATCCTATGACGATACGTCCAGATCAACAATTCAAATCTCCCCATATAATATCCGACATGGTCAATGATTTTCAATGTCTATATCCTCTCTAACTCTTTTCAGCCAACCACCAACTGAAAGTTGGCATCCTAACACCATGCCTTCCTTGCAGGCATGCCGCATAATCATGTGACATCGTCATCTTTCCTTTCCCTTTGGAAAAATCTCATAGGTGATTGATGGTTGAGGCTTCTCCTTCTCATCGGGAGATCAATGGTCCTTGTTTCATCACCAATGTGGGTATCATTGACACTTTGGCTTACTCTTGTGTTTGCACTCACCCTGCTTTCGATGATGATATGCCCTAATCCTATGGTCCATGCTTCTTTTGGTATTACCCTACTAATCTCATGGTCATGGATGCCCACGAAGGGCCAAAGGGAAATCCCTAGCCTAATCGGACCCACTCATGCTCCAACAACCAACCATAAAGGGACACATGCCACTCCCCACAACACATGGGATGCTGAGGTGGAAAACCTCGTCACTGAGATGTCATCATGATGTCATATCCCCAATTTTCACCTAAGTGAAATATAAGGATTTGAGATGACGATAAGGGGTTCCATTTAACAAGGATTTATGGATCGATGGTTAGGATTTCTCTCGACATACTGACATATAAATCGATGGTCCTTGTTAGCAGTCAGGGTTTTGGTGTCGTCGAACCTTTTACTAGTCTCGATACTTGGCAATTCTAGATAATACACTTTGTCGACAAAGGGTCGAGATCTCCCAAACTGTGAGATCGATGCATACAATCCCTTTTCATATTGACACTATATTTTTAAGGTAAGGCAATTAGTCTTCTGAGGGACTTAGATAAATTTCAAATTCTACAAGACCTTAGTCTAATCCTTCTTGGGGGTTTGGACCATTCGACACCATTGAATGCCATGAATACTTACAGGTAATCAGGCATGACTCATGGGATTTTCAACTAGGAAATGGAATAATAGAATGTACATCAGTTTACCATCTAGGGGATTACATTCTATATTGATCCTAACATTCAATCATCCAACTATAGGCTCATACCTATGAAATGATCATGCATGCAAACAATTTCATACACATATAAATACATTAGTCATAAACAAATTCAAATCACGTGAGAAATTATCTATCAAGGAAATAGTCCAATATGACTGAATGAGAGAAGGCGCCTTTCCACCCAACCTTAGGCCTTGTTGCAAAGTGACTTCTTACAAAACTCCACCCCCATGCCAATCCATGATACCAACAAGGAAACTGACTCAATAGGGCTCTGACATTGTTATGACATAGGAAGGTTACTTTCCTTCCCCCATGATATAACATAGGTTTCCACCTCTCACTGAGCTTGGGTCTACATAGGTTTATCATGTGCTTTATCAATTGGATTTCCTTTGCACATGGTAGTCCCTTCTCTTCTCAACAATCCCTTAGTGACCTCGGCTTACCAATGTCAGTTTATGTCTAGTAAGTACTAATACGTGGCCCTCTAAATCTCCTTTTCACGGATTTGTGTCTTATTTACTTAGAGTGATTGATAACAACTCAGAAAATCTCTCTATTTTTCCTCCTGAAAGATCTTCTTTTTCCTTCTCTTCCTCAATCGACACTCCAATATTTTGCACGTTGTTATCCCTTGTTAGACTCTATATTATTCTCTTTTCTATTGTGCCTCTCTATCTTTATATGTTCTCTACGGTGTTTCTATTCTCTTTGTGTTATTCTCTGTCCCTGAGAACTTCTCGGGACGTCCTACAAACACCACCCATCCTCTGCTAGTTTCTTGTCTGCAGGTAGTTCCGTGGTAGAATTTGTTAGTTATTCAATCAATTGTCCTTTCACGCAAATTGATTGTCATCAATCATTAATTTATCCTCAACCACTTATGTGACTTCTTCAATGGTCGCATGGCTCTCATGTAAATTCTAGTGTGATGGTAGGAGGGTTCATTTATGGTTTTAGTGTCGATTAGATTACTGTGAAAGATTCATATTTTCCTCACTTAAAACATCACAGTTCCACATCCTAAAATAGATCAATCAATCCTCTACTGAATCAATTTACTTTGGTGTGTCATGGCCAATACTATCAAGGTTATTCCCTCTCAGCCAGTGACTTGGTGTTTTATATTAAAATATACTTATATTCATCATAAAAATAATACATGAAGTTTGTACATAATTACAGTCTTGGGTAAAATCAACTGTTACATTCTCCTCCCCCTTAAAGGAAACATCATCCTCAGTGTTTTAAAACACCATGTATTTACAATTATACATTAAATAAAAATAGGTATGCCAATCTCATGGAATCTTCCAGATGTTAAGCCCTAAATAGTGTCTCATTAACCCTTAATTGGGGAATATTACATTAGTAATTTTATTTTATTTATGTCGTCTTGAGTCCATTAGTTGTAATTGTACATCCTAGTCTCCTATATATACCAAGGATACATTTTCATTTGGAATCATCTTGTACTTGAACATTTATGTGGTGTATAAGGAGTTTCCCCCCTCGAAGAGGCTTATTATATGAAATTATCTCTTTTTCAAGGCTTTGAGTACTTATTCTAAGGTTTTTCTATGCTATATTGTATTTGGTTCTTAACATATGGTATCAGAGCTCAAGGTCTTGGGGTTTCTCTACTATATCTAAGACACCTTGGAATTTTCGCTATAACTTGGTTTCTACAATGTTTCAGAAGGAACGGCTTGGAGGACATTTAGTAGACAGATCAAGGTACGTTGGGTTATAATTTCAACTCCTGAGGCATTATACTTTCAGATATACAACCTATGTAAGATAGGGTTCTGGAATCATCTTGAATTGAGTCATTGCAAAATTTTTGCTATAAAAATTGTTCTGTAACATTTCAAACCCTAAAATTTGGAGTCTATTCAAATGAATTAGTAAGGTATCTGTGGTAAACAAATCAAATTCTGTTTCATCTTAAATTGTAGATATACCATGTGGAAAGTAGGTTATCTGACTAGTCCTATTGACTAGTCTCAAGCATGTGTTCCAGGTAAAACAATAATAACTTCTTCCTAGAGTATACAAATTGAGTGATACTGGTTGCATTGGATAGTGGATAGTTCGTAGTATTTCTGGTATGATTTTCAGAATTTAATATCAATTATTTTGTGCGGGGCACACTATACAAGTGATATCTCCCAGAAAGGACAAAAATCAACAAGTTGTGGGAAAGTTACTGTAAATTCCACTTGGCACATCCAATTTTGATCAGACCTTTGGAAATGCAGAGAAGAAATATCAGAGAACTATAAAAAATAAATTTTCGTACCCAGAAGGGCCGAAACTTTGGAGATACAGTAGAAGAAAGATTGTCTATAAGAACCACCTCAAAATCAAGGTTCAAAAGTGATACTTGACCAACATGCCACCCAAAAAGGGAACTTATACACTAAATAAGCCTCCAGACAGTCCTACTTGGACTCTTGATGAAGGTGAAGAAATGAGTAGGGACATAAATGAATTACAAAAGAAGAAAGTGACAAAATATTAACTATAAGGGATGATGGATTCAACTGAAGCTAAATTGGAGACAATAATGGATACTAAGATGGATGGTTTAAAAAGGGAGATCATGGAAGGATTGAAAAATTTCCTAATATAGAGGACATGTGAAAGTGAAAATGTATTCCATGAAATTCATGATGAGGACACAAGGAAAATGGAGAAACTCTAACTTTGGGTTGAAGACCAACCACATTCCTAAGATTGATATGAGGAAGCTTGATGGCAAGGACCCAATCACATGGATACTTCAGATGGAGCAATTCTTTGATCTACATAATGTGAAACATACACAAAAGGTACAAATTGCTCCTTTATATTTAGAACCCAATCAATTTGTATGGTATCGATGGATTTGTTCTCACAAATCACTCGTCACTTGGACAATTTTCATGCAAGAAATGATAGCACACTATGAGGATACAAGGAACAATACCTTTTTTAGCCAATTGATAAATCTCAAGTAAAAGGGTTCAGTTACAGAGCACATTGAGAACTTCCAAAGATTGAATATAAAGGTAACATATATTCTAGATGAGCACTTGATTGATGTATTCATAGGAACTTTCCTTGATAAAATTCAACATGATTTTTGCCTTTGGGAACCCAAATCATTGGAGAATGCATTTAGGGTGGCAAGAAATGTGGAAAGTAAAAATATGGCTATGGCTACTAGAAGGACCAATCCTAACATCTATAGAGAGAATAATGATCCTTATTCTAAAACACCTCAACCTACAAGGTTGACACCTCAACAATTGGAGGAAATAAAAGCAAAAGATTTATGCTTTAATTGTGACATCAAGTACAATAAGGGACATAATTGTGGTGAGAAGAAATTATTCTACATATATTTTGAAGAGGAAGAATAACAAGAACAAGAACAAGAACCATCTCAAGATGAAAATGTAGAAGCAATTTCGTCTGAAGAGTTGACTCCCACGATATCGTGTAATGCATTGGATGGAATTAACAGTCCTCAAACCCTCAATATCAAAGGATATATCAAAAATAAAAGGGTAATAGTCCTCATTGATTCTGGTAGTACTCATAATTTCATTCACTATAAATTAGCCAAAGCTCTCAATTGCTTTGTATATCCAGTGCTAGATTTTCAAGTAATGATTGTAGATGGAGGAACTATCAATTGCTCAGGAAAATTCAATAAGATCAATGTTACTATGGGGGAATATGTAATGAATAGTACAATTATTACTATACCCATGGGTGGTGTTGATGTTGTACTAGGAATCCAATGGTTACAATCATTAGGAACAATGGCTTTTAATTTTCAAGAAATTTTCATGAAATTTTCATTGGAAGGAAAATAAATTGAGTTAAGAGGTATCACAGGGAAACCCAATAAGGTGATAATCTCTAATGGCATGAAAAAATTATTGAAAAGGGGGAATCAATGTGTTATTTCACAACTATGCTCACTAGATGTTCAAACATCTAATCCATCTATTCCTCTAGATCTCCAACGGATCATTGATAATCATTCCAAAGTATTTGAAGATATTCCAAAAGTTCTTCCACCCACTCGAAATCATGATCATGATATTCACCTAATTCCTGGAAGTGTTCCTCCTAACATTAGGTTGTATAGATACCCTTATGCCCAAAAGAGTGAAATTGAGCACATGGTTGAAGAAATGTTAGAGGCTGGCATTATTAGACCTAGCCAAAGTTCCTACTATGCACCGGTGGTAATGGTATTCAAGAAAGATGGCTCATGGCATATGTGTCTAGATTATAGAGAGCTGAACAAGATCACTATTAAAGACTACTTTCGCATTCTCGTCATTGATGAATTGTTAGAAGAACTACATAGATCAATCTATTTCACAAATTTGTATCTTTGTTTAGGGTATCATCAGATTAGAATGAAGGAAGAAGATATCCCAAAAAGAACATTTCGAATTCATGAAGGCCATTATGAATTTTTGGTCATGCCTTTTGGCCTTACAAATGCACCTTCCACATTCCAAGGGTTGATGAATTCAATTTTCAATCGCTTCCTTCGAAAATTTGTGTTAGTATTTTTTGATGATATACTAATCTATAGCAAGTCTCAGGAGGATCATGTGTGACATGTTGACAAAGTGCTACTAAAGGAGAAACAAATATATGCCAAACCATCCAAATGTTTCTTTGGGGTGAAGGAGGTAGAGTATTTGGGTCATATTGTATCTCATGAAGGTGTCAAGGTAGACACTAACAATATTAAGGCCATGATGGATTGGCCGATTCCAAAAACATTGAAGAATCTTAGAGGATTTTTGGGTTTGACAAGTTACTACCGCAAGTTTGTTTGGCACTATGGAATAATAGAAACACCTTTAACGACACTAACTAAGAAGGATGCATTTTCATGGACTCTAGAGGCAACTAAATATTTTGAACAACTTAAAGAGGTGATGTGAAAAGCTCATGTCTTGACCACTCCAGACTTCACAAAAAAAATTATTGTGGAATGTGATTCCTCGGGAAATGGAATTGGAGCTGTCCTAATGCAAGAAGGAAGGCCCCTGACTTTTGAAAGTTGACCAATCAAAGGAAAGAACTTACACAAACCCATTTATGAGAAGGAAATGATGACAATAAGACATGCATTGAAGAAATGGCATCCTTACCTAATAGGTAGGCACTTCAAGGTCAAAAAAGATCATGATAGTCTTAAATACTTCTTGGAGCAAAGACTATCTTCAAAAGAACAACAAAAATGGGTGACCAAGATATTGGGTTATGATTTTGAAATAGTCTATAAAAAAGGGAAGAAAAATGTTGTGGAAGATGCACTCTCAAGAAAGGATGAATATGTTGAGGCCTTTCTCTGTTCTATCTTGATCATCCAACCCGATTGGATAATAGAAGCAAGGGATGAATGGAAGAATGAAAAAAAAGTGTGGACCCTCATTCAAAGGTTGCAATAGGATTACAGTGCATCAGATACATTTACATGGAAAAATGATTCACTATGATACAAAGATTACTTATATTTATGTAAGAACTCTCAACTCAAACAAAAGGTACTATTGGAATTACACACCTCTCCAGTAGGAGGGCACTTCGGATTTTTGAAAACCTACCATAGGGTCAAGAAGTAATTTTTTTGGGATGGCCTTAAAACTGATGTTCAAAGGTTTGTCGCAGAATGTTTGGTTTGCCAACAAAATAAGGTGGAAACAATTAAGACCCCAGGTCTTTTACAACCATTATCCATCCCAAGTCAGCACTGGGAGAAGGTTTCCATGGATTTCATAACATGGTTACCAAAGTATGAAGGAAAGAGTGTCATCATGGTGATTGTTGATAGACTCACCATGTACACACACTTTTGTGCACTCTCTGATCCCTTCAAATCTAGTACAGTTTCCACCGCATTCATAGAGACAGTTCAAAAGCTACATGGCAACCCAAAGATTGTTGTAAGTGACATATATCCCATATTCACTAGACATTTTTGGAAATAATTATTTTCTTGTTTGGGTACTCAATTAGCTCATAGCTCATCCTATCATCCTCAATCTGATGGACAAACCGAGATAGTTAACAAATTTCTGGAAGTCTACCTTCGTTCCTTTGTCTTTGATAAACAAACACAATGGTTCAAATGGTTACCCTTGGCAGAATGATGGTATAACACTTTCTTTCATACTACAACAAAAATGACACCATTTATGACACTCTATGGATACCACCCTCCTTCCATCACTTCTTCTCTAAAATAAAAATCTAAAGTTCAAGAATTGGAAGATCACATCGAGCATCAACAACAAGTTCTCCAAATCTTAAAGGACAACCTGACCATGGCACATAATCGCATGAAACAACAAGCAGATCAACATTGTAGTGAAATAAGTTTTGAAGTAGGGGATTGGGTGTTTTTAAGACTACAACCATACAAACATATGTCCCTCAAGAAAGCCAAGAGTGATAATAAATTATCACCAAAGTACTATGGCCCTTATAAGGTGTTGAAAAATATTGGTACTATGGAATACAAATTGGAGTCGCCTGCATCTTCACGAGTACACCCAGTTTTCCATATTTCATGCTTAAAGAAGGTTATAGGTGACAAGATCCTAGTTCAAAATATATTTCCACAGCTTGACACAGAAGGAAAAATCATATTTGATCCTGAAGCCATCATTGACATGAGAATTCTCCAGCTGAGGAATAGATCCATGAGTATCTCGTTTAATGGAGGAAACTACTAGCTGAATATTCCACTTGAGAAGATAAGTCGTTTATACAGAAGAATCCATAGTTACTCAAGCATTTCAAACAACACTTGTATCAAGGGGAGGGGCATGTTAAGTGCTAAATAATGGCTCATTATCCCTTAATTGGGGAATATTACATTAATTTTATTTATATCGGCTTGAGTCCATTAGTTGTAATTGTACCTCCTAGTCTCGTATATATAACAAGGAGACATTTTCATTTGGAATCATATTGTACTTGAACATTTATGTGGTGTATAAGGAGGTTTCCCCCTTGAAGAGGCTTATTATATGAAATTATCTCTTTTTCAAGGAGTTGAGTACTTATTCTGAGGTTTTTCTATGCTATATTGATATTTGGTTCTTAACACCAGATCCCATGTATCTTCATCTACTTCAAAGTGCTACCATTTCACCTTGACCTGCATGATGGCTTAGTTCCAAAGAATGGTTTCTTTCCTGTCCAGGATGCATTGAGTTTCTGGCCAAAATTATCCCTCTAGTTCCACATGTATTACATTCCAATCAATGACGTGATTAGATTCATGTATATATTTCTTTAACAAAGACACATGGAATACATTATGTGCTTTAATAATAGGTGGTAAGGAAAGTTTGTATGATACTAGTCCTATTCTCTCTAGGATTTCAAATGATCCACAATATCGGGGAGACAACTTAGCACACATACCCTTTCCTAGAGAGATTCTCTTGGGTTTCACCTGGAGATACATGTGGTCTCCTATTTTGAATTCTCTGGGAGTTCTTTTGCTATCAACATATCTCTTCTATCTATCATGAGCAATCTTCATATTCTTCTTTATCTTAACCATGGCTTTTTCCATTTCTTTCAAAAAAATTGGTCCAAGTGTACGTTTATCCAGAAGACTATCCCAACTAATTGTGCACTTTCTGCCATACAAAACCTTGAACGGGTTCATCTTCAATGATTCTTGATAACCATTGTTGTATGCGAATTCCACCAATGGCAGATATTCCTCCCACTTCTTGGGCCAATGCATAACATGAATCCATAACATGTATTCTAACACTCCATTAAACCTCTTGGTCTAACCATCTATTTGAGGATGGTAGGCCATACTAAAATCCAATTATGTTTCTAAACCTACAAACAAGATTTTCCAGAAATTTTAGGTGAACTTAGCATCTCTGTCTGAAATTATGGTTTTGGGAAAACCGTGAAATATGAATATCTCCTTCATAAAAACATTAGAAACATCTATGGCTTTATAAGTAGACTTAATGGGAATAAAATGGTTCTGGTCAAGTTTGTCTTTGACATATATCATATTATGTTTGATGGTAACAAAAAAGATTTCAAGAGTGCTCAGCAAAAAAGAAATTAAGACCTCCTTCAAACCACATGTAACCATCAAACAAAATATGAGATCCGTCAAAGACAAACATGACCCTTACAAATGCAAAGGAATTTACAAAATTGAATGCTCATGTGGTAAATGCTACATTGGTGAAACCAAACGCTCCTTTCAAGTTAGAATTAAAGATCATGGAGATGACATAAATAATGAACGCATTTGCACTTGATCCTTAGAAGAGCACTCCCTAAAAACAAAAGACCATGTGCACCTAGAAGAGACAAACATTTTTGGCAAAATAAGATCACCTATTTAAACATTGCATTAGGGAAGCAATTGAAATCCAAAGAAATCCAAGAAACCTCAATAGGGATAATGGCCTAGAACTAAATGAAAATTGGCTCCCCTTAATAAAAATGAAATAATAACTATGTAATCAACCTTATAGAAAACCCTAATTTCAAATTAAAAAAAATAATTCAAAATAATTTATAATTTTTTTTGTAAATTCTAAAAAATTTCTCTAACACATGATTACTAAAACAATTATTAATTAAACCCAAAATAATTAATACAATCCTTAACATTTTTAATCTAAATCATTAAATTATTAAATAAAAAAACACATTTATAAAACAACATGAAAATAAAAATTCTAAATCAAGGAAAATTAAAATCTTTTAATGAAAATAAAACCTAAAAATATAATACTAACTCAAATCTCCTTAAAACATTTGAAAAAGATTTAAAATCTAAACCTTATAATTACTAAACCTTTTATTGAAATGAGAATAAAATAAAAATTAAATTAAAACCTAAAAACGAATAAAATTTTGAAATAACTTAAATTAGATTAATTAAAATTAGGGTTATCTCTAGATGACCCTTAGGTTTTCCTCCTTCCCATTAATATTTATATTAAGATTCTCTCTTCAATTATAATCCAGGCTTCTAGTCCTGAATATGGATCCTAATCTGGATTCGAAATGTCGATAATTCATTCGCAACACTGTGGTTTTTCTGAATATTCTAGTGTTATCATATCACAATTAAAGCATCCTACCACTAAGTTTATTACAATAAATGGATAATTGCAATTAATATAGGATTCAATGTTCGAAATATGTACAATCCTACAAGTAATTAAGGAAATTACAATTTCCTAGAGTGCTCACAATGGCTCTAGCTTCAAGATCTTATGGGAACTTTATTTACATAGTTTTCAAAATTTAAAGTGACGCACCCTCCTTAGAATCCAAACTAGTTCTGAATGCATTGCGTTGGGTGCTGAGTTGTCCTCCACTTGGACTCATTGAATGATTATGGTTATTCTCCTACATCATACTCCTCTGCTAAGAAAAACCATGAGCTCCTACTCATGGCTCCTCTGTTTCTATTGTTGAGATCATTCAGGATCCCAAACTTCACTCTAGAGCTATCCATATGCTCCTATGCCTTGTTTTTGTTGTTGTTGCTGTCCTGCTACTACTGTAGGATCTCCTCTTGTCAGACTCCACCTCTTGTTGAGTGTCTTGTTCGCTGATTCCAGCATCAAACTCCATATTTCCTCTATCTCCTTGTCTAGTTGGTCCAAGGGTGGGCTTCTCTCTTGCAGTCTACACTGCTGTTGCATCTCCTCCTCTTCATAAATCTCTAATATGACCTGTTGGATGAGCCTAATCTAGGTTATTATTCTTTCTCTGAGGGCCTCCAATTCTTCATACAGAATTTCAATATCCATGTTGTATGTTCTCTCCCCTACTGCAAGTTCCAATTCTGCAGTTGTCCTCTGTTTGTCTTCCTTGCTGTAGTTTATGAGAAATTTGACCGAATGTTCTTCTTGGAAATTTCTTTAGCTCACAAATATGCGAGCCTCCTCTTCCTTTTTTTCCTCTTAAGAAGAAATTGGCTTCTGTCCACTCTCCTTCTCTTTGACAGTCTCTAATGGCCATCTTTTTGTTGCACTTGCTACCACGGGTAAACTGTTAGTTTTAAAAACCTCTTGCTCTTTGGCCTCTTCTCTGAATGCTTTCTACATCACTTCCTCAAAAGTATGGACACTCTTGAAATTAATTCCAAGAGATATAATGATCTCTCCTATCCTAAGACTACAACACTGGGGATCTTCTTATTCCTTCAACGGTTCCTTCCCACTCATGAGAAGTATACTTGAACTAGCCTCCTCTTTAAATCCTTTATCCTCTATTGGAAACAACATATGCTTACACCCATTTTTTTCAAGGGTATAAGTGTTCTTACTCCCATCATGTATGACATTCCTGTCATATTTCCAAGGACTCCTAATAGAAAATGACAAACATCCATAGGTATGACATCACATAAAACCTCATCCCTATAAACACCCATTTTAAACTCAATTTCACACTATTGACTTACCATGACTTCATGTCCTTTCTGCAACTATGATACCTTGTATGGCTTCGGATGTGCAGTCATATACAAATTCTTCTTTTCCATCATCTCCATGGATACCAAGTTATCAATGCTCCCACTATCTATGATCATCTTGCATACCCTATCTCTGGTCTTGCAAGTAGTTTTGAACAAACTTTTCCTCTTTACTGGTTCTCGTACCTGTTTCTCTGTATTTACAAGAGATTTTCTCATCATGAGTGATATTCCTTCTTCCACTTCTTATTCCCTCACTTCTATCTCCACATTCTTCTGTTGTTCCTAAGAAATGTGAGCTTCTCCACCTCCCACATTCTTCCTTTCAAGGAATTCCCAAGACATGTGCCATGTTTTTCCACAGGCATACCACTTCACTTCTCCTCCTATTCCTCTTCCTCTACCTATCGGAAAAGAATTTATTCCTCCATAGTGTCCTCCTATAGATATTTATCCTCTAATTATCTGGTTGTTAGAGCTACCAATTTCTTCTCCTGCCTTTTGGAACTTTTCTCTTATGGTTCCTTCTCCTCTGTTAGGATTCTTTCCCCTGTTCCATTGATTATGCTTCCTTTCTAACTTTTCCTCTTCCTTCAGGGCTACATGATAAGCATCTTTCATAATTCTCATTTTCACCATTCTAATCTCATCCTATATTTCATACCTCAATCCATTAATGTACCTAACAAATTTTTATTCATCATTCTCCTCGTGTCCTGCTCTTATGTTCAGCTTATAAAATTCCTTAGTATACTCTTTCACCGAAAAACCTTTCTGTCTTAGATTCTGCAACTTCCTGAACATATTTAACTGATAATCCTTGGGTATTGATTTATCCTTCAACTTAGCTACCAATGACCATTCTATCCCAACTCTTAATCTTGGACTTACCTTTCCTCCTTTTGTCATCTTGCAACTCATCCCACCACAAAGTTGAATGTCCCTTCAATCTGGTCACTGCATGCTTCACCTTCTTCTTATCATAAATTTACTCATATTCAAAGTACTTGTCTAAAGAAATTATCCAGTCAAGTAATTATTCTACATTTAAATTACCTTCATACATCCAACTTGACAACAACTCTTAAAAGTCGCTCGTCTGCTACTTGTTCTCCTACAACTTCTTCTGCTTCTACATATTCACTTTTAGCTTCACTGATGTCACCATCTTCGGGTGCTCTTCTTTGTGTTGTCTCCATTGCGTCAAAACATGCACGAAGTTGTCTCATTTACTCTTCCATGGATGCATTGACTACAGGTCTCTCCTTGAGTCTTCTAGGTGGCATGATTCTAAATTTTATTTTTCTCACATAGCTTATTTCCCACTCTGATACAACTTGATGCAAACCCCCCACCTCCTCCTAGGGCTCCCGTGACCTCCTGATCTAGGATAATTCTCACAAGGGAGCAGAATCATCTCTGGTGTCCTCATTGAACCCTCATAATTCTCCACCACATGAATTTTCCCTTTTCCCCATGCACAAATTCATGCTCGCGAGGGTGTTATCACTTCAATATAGAATTCCATGTGACCTTGGGACAAAACAATAGGTTAAACTCTTTGACCAGTAGGAACTCCGACACTTTGGAGATTCGAGATTCAGGAGCTCTAAAAACAACACACTTAGATTCTCCTGACTTCCAAACTCGCAAATAACCAAATCAAAGAAGAGGATCAAATATTTTCACTATGCATCATGATCTATGATTCACATATATTTTGGGACTCTGGGCTTCGAGAGCCTCCCATGCTCCAAAATGCAATACCTTCGAATGTGAGAACTCCAAACTTGCAGATCAGATGACTATATTTCACCTCATCTCGATGATCTATGCTTACTCCGGGCTTCGAGCCTCATATATTTCACAACCTAAACCACACTTTCTTTTGGATTGCTGAATGTCAAATACGCAAAGGGTTTCGATCAACGGTCCACGCATCCTCACCAATGGATGGTCAATATGGACTCCAGTCTTCGGACCTTTGGTGATTTTTTTACCCAAACCAAAACACACCATAGTTATCCCAGAATGTCGAATTCCAAACTCCAAGATTTGTCGACACGTTCGCCTAACGTCGATGGTCAAAATATTCTCTAGACTTTGGAGCTTTGGGAGTTCTGCATGCTCTTGCAACAACACTTCAAGTTCTCTAGAAATCCAAACTTCTAGACACCCATTTATATGTGGACACATTTCCTCCATCTACCAATGGTCTAGATTTACTTTGGACACAATGCACACCTAAATCCTATTGAATTCATGAAGTTCAAAAGACTTAAAGGGTTAACACCCATGCACCTTCTCCATATCCGACGGTTGTGAAAACACATGGCTCCCTCCAAATGAATCTTGTCCATTTTTCCTCCAGACCAGATAAATCCTTTCTCCAAGGACCTTTACTCACTATTCCTCCTGACCTTTGTCACTCTAAGTTTCTTGAACCTCAACGCACACCTTGCGCTTCGCTTACAGTCTATTACTTAGACTATTCTCACCTTCTGCACTCCTTGCATGGGATTTTTTCCCTCTGGTGCTATCTCTCCTCTTGAGATTGATGATTTATGAAAACCTCTCGCACACTCCTTGGTCTTCTCCTTAATCTGAAACCTGGACTGTCTTTTGGCACACACTTGCACTATTTATGTTGAGCTTGAACTACTTTAACTTCAAAGGGTCCTGAACCTTTTTCCCTCCATGTTACCTCTTATTCCCTCCTCATACCCACTCTCTTCCTCTTGAGCTTTTACAACACTTTAGATTAATTTTTTTCTCCATGCACTCCTTACACTTTCCTCCTCCTTGAGCTTGGGACTTATAAAGTCTCATGTGCACTCCTTGCGCTCGTTCTTCTTGAAACAACACTTGATTAAGTGTTGGCCCCGTATTGCACACCTTTCACGGGACTATCCTTTGATATTTATACTCAAATGAGTATATGTGCACTCCTTGCACTCACTCTACGAAATTCACACTATCTCTCCTAAGATATTGAGTCTAAAAATGACTCTGCCTTCGCACTGCTTGCGTATGCACTGCCCACTCCTTGCACCAAGATTTTAGAAGAGAAACAATTGAAACTTATAGAATATGAAAGGTCCATTCATTCAACCATGAAATACACACAAAGACATATAAACATAGAAAATAGATAACATAACATTACTGAAATAGCTTAGAGATAAGAAAACTATGACATTGGAAGCGATTCTCCTCTATTATATTCCTTCAACAAAACAATTACAAGGTTCTTGCAACTCTCAACTTATTCTCTATAACTCTCCATAAATATTTCTTCAACAACCCCTTTTGGGCATACATTACATACATGTATACTAGAGGGGGATTCTCGAGCCTTCCCTCTAGACTATTCTAGTGTTATCATATCACAATTAAAACATCCTACCATTAAGTTTATTACAATAAATGGATAATTACAATTAATATAGGAGTCAATGCTTGAAATATGTACAATCCTACAGGTAATTAAGGCAATTATAATTTTCTAGAGCACTCACAATGGCTCTAACTTCAAGATCTTATGGGAACTTTAATTACATAGTTTTCAAAATTTAAAGTGACACACCCTCCTTGGAATCCAAACGAGTTCTGAATGCATTGCGCTAGGTGCTCAGTTGTCCTCCACTTGGCCTCATTGAATGATGAAGGTTATCAATGACCTAATGGTTGTGACCCAAGAAGCTTACCAAACTCTAGATAATGTTATGGATGAGAGAAAACAAGAAAAAATCACACTAGAAACATTGACTGAAACAGTTATAGTTGAAAAAACTCTAAAAAAATGGGTTATGTTAATGAAAGATGTTGAATTTATATGGACTAATAGTTGTCAGTTTTCTTTTACAGAATTAACTAAAATATTGTGCACAATCCCCATATTACAAGGACCCAGTTGGGCTTAACCTTTCCATATTTCACTAGATGCTTCAGACATTGAAATTGGAGCAGTTTTGGGATAGCAGGAAGATCACAATCGATATGCTATTTACTATATAAGTAAGAACATGGGCCCTACTGAACTGAATTACACAATCACTAAAAAATTATTTCTTGTAGTAGTTTATGTCATCAACAAATTCTCATATTACATTACAGGTTGTCCTACTTTTGTACATATTGATCACTCTGATATTAAGTATTTAATGAACAAGGTACAATTGGAAAGTTGGGTATCTCTTTCATACTAGACCAGATTTTTAGATAAGAAGGTATGTGAGAGAAGATGAAGTATATGACCATTTAAAGGCTTGGCATGTTGGGCCTTGTGGAGGCCATTTTGATGATAAAATAACTGGATACAAGATACTTTGAATGGGATATTAATGGCCAAATTTTTTCTTGGATGCTAAAAAGTATGTGCAAACATGTGATAGTTGTTAGAGAATGGGCCATCCTAATAGATCAGATGAAATTACATTGCAGCACCAACTTGTGATAGAGCCATTTGAAAGATGGGCTCTTGATTTTGTTGGGCCCATAAACTCTCCATCCAATCAGAAACATTACATATTGGTCTACACACATTATATGACTAAATGGGTTGAAGCTAAGGAACTCGCTAGAGCCGCATAACAAGTTGTTTCAGACTTTCTATTTGAATACATCTTTACCATGTATGGGATAACTAAAAAACTAGTTATATATGGAGGACCACCATTCACATCTCATTTGATTAAGGGAATTATGGAGAAATTTCACAGTCAACATCAGATGGTTTCACCCTATCATCCACAAGGAAATGGCCAAGTGGAAAGTACAAACAAAGTAATTGAAGAAATCCTTACAAAAACTGTAAAAATTAATCGTAGGGATTGGGTTAAAAGACTACCTGAAGCAATCTAGGCATAAACAACCACTTGGTGAAATACAATAGGATTTTTTCCCTACAAACTTGTGTATGGAAATAATGTCGTGTTTCTGGTTGAATTTGAAATCGAAACACTGAAAAATAATTTGAGTGTGAACCTGGATTTGACACAATATCAAAAGAAAAGGCTTGAACAACATAATGAATTAGATGAAAAATGTTCAACATATCTACACTAAACTTTTGTAATCCAACAATAGTGCTCCAAATGGCATGATTGGTTTATTAAGAAGAAAATATTTCAGAATTGAGATTGAGAGTTTTTGTATGATTCATGCTTTAAGGATTTCAAAGGCAAGTTGCAAACACGATGGATCGGTCCATACAAGGTAGAAACAATATTTGATAATGGGATTGTTAAACTAATGACCATCAATGATGTAGAAACACCAATCTTTGCAAATGGACATTGTTTACGACTGTATCAATGCCCCTTATGAAAAGAAGATTTTATTTCTCAAATCACTGTAGATTCAGGTTATCACTTGTTTGATGGGGAGGATATTGCTCATGCTCCATTGAAATCTTAAAATTTTGAATGCTCATTTTTAATAAATCATGTACATAAATAAATTGCACATTGTTTCGATTAACGTAAAAACTTAGTTAATTTATTTTCTTTCTGGTTTTATTAGTGAGCTCGACAAAGATTTGTGTTGGTAGACTTGTTGTTTCATACATTATAGGAAGCAAAATCATAAACATAGCAACATAGCAGATGGAGAAATTTCTACTCTATATTTTTCTGCCATTTCGCTGAAACACCGCCATTTCACTGAAACATCACTATTTTTCCTCCATTTTGTTGAAACACCGCTACTTTTCCTTCATTTGCTGAAACACCATCATTTTTCTGGTTGTTTCTAACATATTCCTATTTTCTCTGCTAATTTTTTTGACAAATTCTGAGACACTACCATTTCTCATTCATTAGTTGTGGATTTATAAAAAAGTGTCACCAATTTAAAAAATGCCAAAGCAACGTCATCAACCACCATTGGTAAGTGTCCAAAGGTATGTTACTATTCTTTTCATGCGTGATACTGTGGGATATGGCACATGAGTAATTATTATTCCTCTGTGGCATTCCACGTTATTTTCATCAACCAATTATACTTGTTTCCGGAGCATGCCACTTCATCATCCATTATACCTCACTGACTCTACCACCATTCCGTCCAATCATCATCACCAAATATTTCACCACATTTCCTTGCCATAACTAATTTCCCTGCTAGGCATGTATAACTTTTCAATTCTGCAACTATGAGTGTTGAAACATATATATTTTTCTAAAACTTTAGACTTAAAAAGTTTCATTTTGTTTAAATAAGGACAAATGCGCACTTGGATACTACCGTCGATAAAGTCTTCTAATGAATCCAATGGTCTAAAATCTTTTCAAGTTATGGAGCCACCCATTCATTAAAAAGCTAAATCACTAAAGACATCTTTCAAAGTATTGGGTTTTGGGGTTTCACAATACTAACAGTGAGACGTATAAAGAAGCCCAAAGTTCCGATATGTGAAGTCTCAAAACTAGCTTAAGTTAAATCGGGTTAATTAAGTAATTAAGAAATGATTAACGATAAATAATCTTATCGCAACTTCATGTTTCGGGAATCCTTCCTCGAATGATAACTTAAAATCCCGTCATCTGAAATTGTGAAATCATTAATTAATCGCGATTATTTACAAAAGTTAAACATGATTAAGATTAATTAATCAATCACGATTTTGCGGTTCGAGGTTATATCTTGAACAGAAGTAGGATAGCATGCAACCCGAAATCCCAAAGGGGATCAAGGTTAAACATAATTAATTAGTCATATAAACTCAATTTGTTATTAAAATAAAACATTTTATTTTATTGTTGAGTTTATGCTAATTTGCGATACAAGTGATTTAAAATTAGATTTATACTTTTCTGATCATGAAAATTGATCGTTAATGTTATTAAATGACCAGCCTAGGGAAATGATTTCAAATAAGATCCTGCTTTAATGCCCAAATATTTTTATTAAAAAAATTAAACGTATTTGTCAGTGAAGGTATATGCAGGTCGAGGTGTTTAAGGCAAGAAAGTCTTTTCAGTTTCAATTACATTCGCATTTGGTAGAACTTGCTTAGCGAGATACTTAGTCCTGTGTGTTTTCTGTGTCAAATAACAGGTTTTTTGAGAACTGCTATCATGCCGCCATGAAAAGAAGCTAAAGCAACTAGTGAGAGTTCAGGCCAGAGATCAGAGGTTTTCTCCGACACCTCGCCCAGAAGCATAAATACAGTTAAAATTTGGACGCATGTATTCAACATCCTACAGTATGAACTAGTAAATTTCCCTAAGGATTCAAGTGACAATGAAAAGGAAGATTTATCTACCAAATAGAAGACTATTGCTCAGGCAGAGCTGCATAAGGTAGCAACAAGGTTGAGGATTTTACCCTACACTGACATGATTGGATGGGCACTGGATCATGTGGATATCCCAATTAGAACTATATTCAATTCTCAGAAGGTAGTTGTTGGGTCATTTTGGCCGGAACACATAAAGGTGATGTATAAACTGTCTTCAACATCAAACTTCATTTATAATGCCATTTTTCTAGTGAATGTTAACAAGGAGTGTGATCAATATGGAAAGAGTCTTTCCAACTTGATCAAGGACGGGTGCTCATGCCCCGAAAAGTTCCTAGTCGATTCTCACGACATATACTCAATCTCATCGCTAGAATAATAGTTCATGTATATAGCCATGATAATGTGTAGACTCTATGGAATAGTGAACACAACCCATTTCTTTCTACCATTGGTACCCATTATACACACAGTGACGAAAGGATATTCTTTCAACTGGGCCAAGATATTGTTGGATAGTCTGGCTAGTGAAATTACAGAATACCAAACAAAAAAAGCCAAAGGGAAATCAACTTCATTCTTCATGTCAGCTTATATTATAGACACCATCTGTTTCATGACACCTTTCCTGTTGATGGGATGGAGATGGAGTCCATATAATGTAGAACCAATTCATATTTATCATTCAAAAATCTAGGAAGACAAGGCAAAGGATTTCTTTTATGAAATCTGTAATTGGGTAGTGGTGCTGATGCACATTGTTATTTTTGGTCACCCACCTCCTAGAATTTCAGACACATTTGTGGCTAACCTGGATAAAGTGGCAGACTAGTACATCGAGGAACACTTCTCTTATATCATAGTTTTCGGTTTTTCAGTTCCCCCATATGCTTTACCACAATTTTTACCAAACCGATTGGTGTTCCACGAGGTCGCATGGCAAACTGTACTTGGCGAGATTAGCAAAGAGCTCAAAGCAGTGAAGAAAAAGGTATGGCCATATTTTCCATTACATATTGGTGCATTTTCTTTATTATATTTTAGCCACTCCAAAGTGGAGGCTCCAGCCTTAGAAGAAATAAAGTTGGTTAACATTGAATTCAAGAAGCATGACCTGCAGAAGGTCGTGGGTAACCATATGACTAGTTGCAATCTAAAAAAATATGAACATGAGGAGTCCCCTCAGGACGAAATGTTCTGAGGGGTGAAAACTTACCAAGAAGTTATGAGGCGAGTTCGAGCTCTATCACCTAATAAAAAAATTGATTTTTACAACTTCCAAAAGCACCGAATAAGTAGTCTTTGGAAAGTATTACAAGGGGAAAACCTAATGTCTCTAGCTACACATCAAACAAAGACCCAAAATCCAGAAGCTGAAAGATGTAGCAAACAAGAAGCCTTGGAAAACTTAGAGAAATATGAGGTCTTGACTTAGAAAGAAGATATCCTGACGACAGAGGTATCAGATAACCAGGCCAAATATCAAGAAAAGATACTAATAAAGAAAGGAGAAGATAGGCCACTGTCTTCATCAGATAAGTAAACTACAGATGGAACCGAAAAACAGTTATCTATAGAAATCGACAACCCCATTCAGGTTGTCACACCATTACAATTCACTGGAGGAAACCCCAATGAAGAGGTCATACTCATAGGGGATCTCACACCTATCCCCATTGAATAGATACTTCCTTCCGATTTCTTTTTCAGTAAGAAAAGGAAAGATGTGGTGAAGAAAGAAATGCACCAGAAAGAAGGTGCAACTGCCAAAAGACACAGAGTACTATTGGATGGAAAAAAGTTTGGAAGAAAAATATTTTTCTATAGAGGTAGCAAGATCTTTGGGAGATTTTGCAACAACTAACCTATTCTCAATTGATAATCTGAAAGAAAAACTAAAGCAGAAGAATCAAATGATAAGTCAGTTGCAAAATCAAATAAGAACTATAGAAAATAATGTCAGAGATGAAGTCAATAAAGGGATGGAATAGGCTAGAGCTAGTGATAAACAAGAAATCCAACTGCTCAAGTCCAGTCTTGATGAGATACATAATAATATGCAAGTGAGTGAAAGACGGACTATCCAACAAGATGAGTTGGTAAAACAATTACAAGACAAGGTTAGTTCCATTGAGAAAATGGTTGTGGATATAGCAGTGTTTCAATATCAAGCATTGGAAGTGATAAAGAAACTAGAAATAACACAACAAAGCCTTTTTTCTAAGGTAGAAATCATCCAAAATTATTTTTGGGAAGTAAACCAGTCAGTAGACAATATCGGTTTCAGAGAAAGAGAGGCTACTGCAGCCCATACCACTTTTCAAGAAGTGACTATGTCATATGCTAGAGAAGAAATATCTGTAACTCCTAGATTGACTGTTGTAGAGCAGGTCAGAGGTGATATAATATTAAAGACATGGGAGGCCAATATAGCCAAGAGTAAAAGAATGGCCAAGGAAATACAAGAGGATTGTGAAGAGATTTTTCATTTTCTTAATAAAGAATCACTAGGCCTCAAAAATGATGATTGTTTTGAAATACTAGGACAAATCGACATTATAAAGCATCAACTTGACATCAAAGAAAGCTTAGAGGTAGCTCAGGCTGAAATTTCATAGCTAAAGTAGGTTGACATTGCTCAAATATATAGATGGCTCGTAAATCCAAATTTATAGTTATAGTCAATGACTTCTGAAGATAAAAGGATAGATTATAGGTTGCCACAATTACAAAAGAAGTTGTATCTTTTTGAGGCAAAAGAAGTGACAAAACCTTCTAGACTATTAGTATAATTTTTAAGCAGGTGTGTCGAATGTCTTGAGCAAGGTAAAGGAAGTACCTCAAAGAATCAATGAAGTAACATGTGCATATCTGTTTCTGCCAGTATGAGAAAGAAATAGAGAAGAACCAAGTGAAATGGTTCAAGTTTTCATTTTGTAACCATTATTATATAGGAATAACGAGAATTCCAACCGTATAGGGTTGAGAATATTTTGTATAAATATATTTTCAAAAGACTAAAGAAAGGGTTGCTTCTTGCTGTATGTAATTGAGAAAAATCTCCTTATTGAAGATTAATACAAGTGCAGACTAGAGATTCCACATTTCGTTCAGTTTGAGTTATGTGTTCTTCTGTCTTTCCATATCTCAACATCTTTTTATATATTTCCTTGATGAATGCTTGATCACAACTTAGTACAACATCTACTATGGTTACATTTCATTTAGTAATTTAATAGAAAACAACTTTTACTCTGTTTTACTGTTAGTAAAAACAAGACCTGTGAGTTAATTGGATTGCTACATTTTATGCTTCATTTAAGGTTATATCACTTATTTTCTTCTTCTGTAGTAAAGTAAGATTGTTCTGTAATGTATGCCTTGCTTTGTCTAACAACTTTATGCTTTTCTCTCATTACACCCAATGCTTTTAATTTTAACTCAGACACAAAAGACGACCTCTGAGCTGTTATATTGTTAATTCATTTAAGGGATCTTTTTTCATACAATTGAGGTAAAAAGAGAAATATTAAAACTTTCCTTATTTCTTGATGCCTTGACATTATACTTTGAGCCTTAAGTATAAAATCAGGAACAACACCGAGTCTGATACAAAGAGACAAGTTGAAATTCCAAGCATTGTAACTGATAAATTGAAGTTGTAAAACATGGGTGGACCAACTGTGTAACATGAGCCCGAATATTTGTATTTTCTGCTCCAGTTTTCAATAACATATAGAAAGTTAAAGGAGTTAGGATGGATTAATTATTTTGAACAACTGAGAGGGTTTGATAGTGTTGCGGCACTATAATTTTCTCAAACTTTATAAATAGACCATTCAAGGGTAGGAGGAATACGAATTGAAGTAACAAAGGAAACCATAGAAGAAGTTATTGGTTTACCCAGAATCGGTACAAAATGGTTTTTCCGGAGAATGCCACTTCCCACATCAAAGAAAGAGTTTTTGGAAGAGGGAAAATAAGTTCAACCCATAGGATGAGGTACAACACCTAAATATTTACCACATCCATGGAAGCAAGTTGCTATATTCTTGAAAAAGTACATCACCTGCGAAGGTAGGTACAAATTTGTTTACAATCATGACATCAATTTGTTATCCCATCTTATCCATGGTATATTAGTAAACATTCCTTACTATTTGTTATATATTATGCAAAACATGGCTCATTATGCTAGACAGACAAGAGTTCTAGTAACATGCATCACAAATTATGGATTGATAAAATTGCTAGTAGATAGGGCACTAAATCTACAAAATAGATCCCCTCCAAGAATTATATCCAATAATGCACAGGAAGAAGATGAAATTGAAACTGGAAGTGATTAGAGAAATCAAAACAATTTGGAAGAAGAAGGGAAGAAGAGTGGAGAAACTGAAAAAATCAATAGCCCTGCAGCTATGTCAGAAACTGTGATGCATTCAGATCATAATGAACAAGAGGGTTTTGACCCTGATTATGTTGATCAGGAAGAGACTTTATAAATATTTGAATAGATTCCTCAAGGATCACCACAGTGGTCCAATTAGAGAATGAAGGGGGTGATACTAATAAATAAGTGAGTACAAGAACACCCTCTAAAAACAATGAAATTCTACCAGAAAATGTTCCAATGGAAGAACCTGCAGAACTTAATATAGAATGAGAGGACATGTAGGAAGAATCATATGCTCTACATGATGATTCTTCACATCTTGTTCTTAGATATAAAATAGAATTCATTGAAATAAGTGAACAAAGTCCTCCCACGGAGTTTCAACCATGCATAATTGAGGAAGAAATTCCTCCATCAGAAAAAGGCAATAAAATATATTCATCAAAATTTATTTCTATTCTTCCAAAATGAAGAACCAAAGCCTCTATCATAGTAGAAGCAAAAAAAATGCAGAAAGTTGAGCTTGTAATTCCTATTCTTCATCCTCAGTCACTTGTTGTTACACAAGAACCAGTAGGTGAACAACAACAAAGAAATGTTGCAACTGCTCCACAAGAACCAATTGACAACCCAAATATTAATGTTGTTGATACACAAGGATCTATTGTTAGATGTAAGTGAACAAATAGGACATCCAAAGCAGCCGGTAAGAAGGCCAATGAAAAGGAGAATCAACTTGAAGAATTGATTTATGAGAATGAATCGTTGAAATAAGAGGTTTCAAAATTGCGAGCATATTTGGAAGAAATTAGGAAATCCAAGGCATGATATTGTACCTTGGGTACATTAGCAAATGTTGCATCAACATTTGAAAATATGGGAGATGAAATTGAAGAAGGACCTCATGAATATATGTGTCCTGAAATTGATAACATCTTCAAAGGGGATGGATATAAAGTGATTTTGTAAGAGGAACAAGTACTTGTCAATGGAAAAGAACAACTTGTTGGGATTCCTCCTGAAACAGCTAAAGAGATACAACCTATTAAAAATTGGAAGCCAAAGGACACCACTGTCACACAAGAACCAGTGGTGCCAATTATGGAAATAATCAATTGTTTGATGGAGAAACACAAGAACCTCCATCTGTGGATAAATAAATATAGACTGAAATCCCATCTAGTACTGTTGATGAAGCCATACAAATAGAGGATCTCTTGGAATTTGATGATCAAGCTGTGCAGACTAAAGACCTATTGGAATTCATGGATAACAATATGCAAACAAAACCTCAACCTGATACTAAAAATGTTATTTTTCTGTTAACTAAAGTGAATAAGTGGAAATACAAAGTATCATTATTTAAAAAATGTACGATTCCCTTGCCTCAACATGAAAAAGACATTAGGGAATTAAGTTAAAATGGGTCTAAGAATTAGCAAATCAAAAACATATATGGGACAAATAA
Organism: Picea mariana; assembly: GCA_032191745.1. Lineage (NCBI taxonomy): Eukaryota > Viridiplantae > Streptophyta > Pinopsida > Pinales > Pinaceae > Picea > Picea mariana. The sequence continues at coordinate 128,264 of JASDQU010736885.1, forward strand.
GAAATTGAGTTAAGAGAATTAAAAGAGCTAAGAACTCAGATCAAAATATTGAGACATGAGAAAAAGGTTATGTATATAATGATGCAACAAGTTTTAATTTGCAGAAATCCTTCTCCCACTTACTCAGTTTTCTTATATGAACAATTGACTCTCTTCAAGATGAAAGAATTTATGGAAGATCTGCCACACAAAATCACTTTGGTCCCTGAATTTTTAGAAACTTTCTTTCAAAGTGGTATAACAAATCAGCATTTGCTTTGTGAACTTTATTTACATGAGCATGCGTGTCAACTAGACAAAAGATTCAATATGACACCTTTTGTAGGGCACATTCAACTTCGAGCATTCACCTCTTTTTTCAACAATCAAGTCACATGGTTGAATGATTTTCAAACAGTCCACACTAATGAAGGAAAATCTACACTATGGATTATAAGTGAACTGCAAAGCTCTATCTCTTCTATTACAACTCATAAAAAATTTCTTTCATCTCCAGAAAGGTTGAATAGTATAGAGGCCCTTCACAAAAAGGTAATAGAACGATGTCAAAGAACTATTGTTGATAAAAAATATTTAGTAGTAGAAGGTAGTAGATTGATATAGGAAATAGTCATTGATTCCTTAAAGACAAAGGAACCATACAATCATGATAATTTTATACAAGCTTTATCTCGAGTTCCAGGATATATAAACTGCATTCAAACTTGTGGATCAAAGTGGAGAGGGATGAAGTTTCATTTTCCACTTATATGGCTTCCTGTGAACAAGTATCAATCAGTGTATAAGATGTCAAAGAAGGCTGAGAAACAATTTTGGGTAGAATTTATATGGACTAATGGATTCAAACCTGTAGGAACCAAAACATATTCATCATATAACATCTCCAATATTCATAGGATGAACTTTGTTTCAGAATCAAACTCAAATTAGCTAGGATTGCATGAGGAAATGCATTGGAATAGTTGGTGGGAGATGTTGGGTGATGGAAATGACCCTTTTTGCCAGTACTTTCTTATTTCTTTTCATCATTTTTTCCTATATTAATCCATTCATACTACTGTCATTGATACTAGATTATTCCCTTAGGAAGAAGGTAAAGCATATTATTCATTTTTATATATTCATACATATTATATATGCAAAGTAGAGTAACATTGCTTTATTTGGACATTTATTAATTAAATCAATAAGAGTTGTATGCAGTTTCAAAAATTTCTAAAAAGGGGACTTCGGGTATCATGTGATAATACACGGTTGACCGTTGATCCACCACTTCAGATCAGGTCCTATGCCATTCTCCATCTCAGTGAGAGAACTAAAATAGGCATGACGAATCATCCATCTTAGTGAGAGAACTAAAATGGGCATGACGAATCATCCATCTCAACCGATCAAGAATAGAATACCACATGTTGAACAACCTCCTGAATGATCACACGGTTGTATTATTTCTGGAATATAATTATTTTGATGTAGCGATCTACCTTTCTAAAATATGGTGAATATCTTGAGAATATTTGATTCTCAAGACTGTTCCTCATAAAGAGATCTTGTTTCCTATATAGGGAAGATAAAATCTCTAAAAAGGTCGAATTCAAACNGGGGGGGGGGCAGTGTTGGTTAAGAACTTGTATTGGCATAAGAATTGTATGAGAAATAGAATAATGTTTTATAGTATTTAATTTCATAGTTAATGAGAAATTTGGCATCTTCCAAAAATTCTTGAGCAATTGTTGTGTGAGATTTGAGTTACTTCCAATCAACTATGAAGGAGGAAAGGGCCCACTTCCAACAAAGATTGACTTTTTATGTTAGCTCATCATTTCAATTTTGCAATAATTTTGATTTCCTGAAACAACTAAACATATTTACTAATACAAATGCTTTTTTATGTGTGTTGAATTAATTGATGAAATGATTTGGTTTATGTGTGAATTCTCTTGAGAAGTGTGTGTTTTAATCTCCTGTAGTGTGTTTATTGATTGTTGATACACCTTATACATCTCACTGAAAGAATTGATAATGTCTGGTTGAATAGATCATTGAAGCAATTTTTGATTTATATTGTGAGTGATTTAAATTATGCAAAAATGCTTTCCTAGATAACAATTTTCTCCTGCAACAGTAGAATAAATTTCCTTCCTGCAATTGTAACTTAGGTTTATATTTTTGTAATTTAATCCAAGATTATTTACTATAAACATAGGTATTTTCATATCCATGTCGTGTTGCTCCACTACCTATGAGAACCCATAGCGCTGACAAAATCACCCCAACACCATAGGAATTACTCCATTTCTAATGAGCATCCATAGTCCTATTGGATACATTTACATGTCCCCGTGATTAGTTGAATTTTCATTCATAATAATTTACCAATAAATATTTATTTATCATACACTTGATGGGGGGAAGAATGAGCCTTTACAAGTAGGTGGGTATAGTGTTTGTTTTTTAGTGATAAGTTTATCGATTGGCAATGCCTGAGTGATAATAATATCCCCTTAAGTTATTTAGCCCTAAATGTTCAACTTGTCACCTTTCGTTATGGTTCATTGATTTTATGATGAGTGGATGGAACCCTTTAGCCAACTAACTCATTAACTAACATCTTTATTTTCAAAGTCATCAAGGATTTAGTCACTTGGAATGTTCCAAGTCCACCACTACTCTAATAATCTTGGAAATCCTTATAATTCATAGCTTTTCCCCCTCCTGTTTTTTTTATCATGAGGGTGTAGAACATAGGAAGTTTACAAGAATTGGATAGGTGTACATTATATCCATGGAACTCATTTAAAATAAAATGTCAACAAATGTAAACTTCCATTAGTGCAATATCAACCAAAAATTCTAAAAAATAAAGAAAAATATCTAGAAGTCTAAAGAAAAAATACAAATTACAAAAAAAAAAGAGTGTAAATATAAAGCAATGTAAGAAAATCTATAATTTCAAAAAATAAAAAATGGAATTCTAAACAACAAAATGAAAGAGAAAATATGAATTAAAATCCTTAAAATTGAAGGAAACAAAAAACCTACTAAATACAAGCTATATGCCTTAGTGTAATCTAACTAAAGTATTGTTGTAGAATTTGGTCATTGAGTAGGAGGATATCCAAATTCCCCTCCATGTTTTTCCATTAGTATGTGACAATAGAAATACTATCATCCACTTGGAATGGATCAATACAAAGATATGCAAAATTTGAATTATTTCATTAGGATCATTTAGTTTATAGAACATGAGAATAAGATTTCTTACATGGAAATTCTTAACACTAGATGTGTATTTATAGAACCAACATTTTACAATTTATTGGCAGTGTGTGGACTAAAATATTCTACTTAGATATCTTTTATATTTGGTAGGATATCATTTCTATTTGGGATAGTAGAGAAGCTCTACCCATCTTCCAATTTATATGGCAACAAGGAAGGTAGAAATATATTCAAAGGAAAAATGGCTTCCTTGCCATAAAATATAAAGTAAGGAAATGTGCTTAATGTCTCTTTATGAATTATTCTATTAGGGTCCTACCATAGCCTCCCTACTTAAGGTACTTAGTAGTTGTTACATTAATGTGTGAGGTTGTATTCTTTGAATAAGGCCCATTAGATAGATATTTGGTAATAAATTAATGTAAATAAATTCCTCACACATTGGGATGCATGTATCATGAAAATGTTCATGTAGAGGAAGATGATCCAATGGAGTACATGGCTTATAAGGTGCATTGGTATCCTTATAGGCTTGGAGGAGGATCATTCAAGTCCTTGGAAACTTGGAGGAGGAACAATGGTCATATCCAATCATAAAACTTAATCATAACGAAATTTATAATCATAGCAAGGTATCCAATCATAGAAATAATAATAACAAGGTATGCAATCATATCAATAATCATGATCATAGCAAGGTATCTACCACATATATACATCTTCAATAATAATATGAAACCAATCAATGGAAAGGTGTCCAACACAGGTGCATACATATCATTAAATATCTATTTAATAGGGAATCCACATATGTATGCATCATATGAGGGTGAACCATATATATGCATCATATGAGGGTCAATTGGCATGCATGCATGTCAAGTGGAATGCAAGCATAAAAAAGTGTCATGCATGCATAACAAGTGGCATGCATGGCATGCATACATATCTAGTTATAGGTTGAGTTGTCATGGTATGCAATCCCAAGTCATCTAGGCGAGTTGGATTTCCAAGTCAACATGCTAACTCTGTTCAAGTTGAAGTTCCAATTTTAGTTCATTTCAATTCAGTTCTAACTAAGTCATTGCTTCAGTTCTAATTTAGGATTAAAGAGTTAAGTTCAGTTTTGGATACATACAGCGCCTTGGGCTATTTTAAGCCACTCTTCTCCTCCTTTAAGTAAGCAGTTGACCCTCATTCTAAATAACTATATATATATGTTGTGTATGAGTGGGAGGAGGAAGATGAATATCAGTCCATAACAAGGGCATATATCAATACACTTACTGGGTGCATATCAATCCATAATAGAGGTGCATATCAATCCAAGACAACACTTATATCAATCCCATATCTGAGCATAAAATCATTCCAAGATAGAGGTGAATAAACATGTGTAACAAAATCTATAACAACAACATGCATCAACCATATACCAGGTGTAACAGCAAATTTAACAACATGATGCATCAACCATATAACATGTGTAACGAAAATTGTAACAACAATTGTAACAACAATGTGTAACATCCATATAAGGCACATATATTAGAACTGTAACAACAACCAATATCATTCATAAAGATGATGTTGTGACAATCTATCAAAGGCACCTACAACATAGTTTTAATCAACAAGAATTCAGTTCGGTTTGAGTCACTGGAAAGCTCTTTAAGAGCAGAGTTTCATGGTGGAAGTGTTGTAAGTGGTCAATCATTATCTTTGCAATCAAGGAATATTTGTTTGGTGGGGTTTTTCTCCCTGTATAGGGATTCCTTAGGGTACTTGTGGTCTTAATATGCATGTTGTTTATTCTCTATGGTTTACATTGTTCATTTTTGGTTATTCATCATGAATCTAAGTTAAAATTACAGTCAGATTTAAAAGAATCCTACATCCAATAGATCAAGCCCTAAAATTTAACAATCACATAGGTGTCTAGGTTCATCCTACTCAATTATTAGTGGAGGTAAGAATGAAGGGGTGTTGTGTATAGAATTCCATAATCAACCATCAATGATATATACATTCATCAAGTCATACATCTATCATATGGCAAGTAAATTTCTAACCAATAATCGTCCCAAAATAAGAGTCCAACTGATACTATAAAACACCAAATGATCTAATGTATAAGACTATAAAAACATGCAACTATAAAAGACTATAAAAAACATGCAATTGTATGAAATGTGACCTATGCTCTTCTTACTCGATTATTTGTAGCAAACTTGGAGAAAGTAAGAGAAATCCTCGATACTATGACCAAGAAAGGCCTCAAACTAGATGCTCACACGCTTCATAACTAATGAGAAAATAAAAATTAAACTTTGAAATTTATTAAACAAATTCATGGAAATATCACATATAGGTGGTTTGTAGGTACAAAGTCCTTGTCCTACTTTGTCTCTCCATTTCTATTGATCCCTAGATCTATTTTTAAAGTCCAAAAACAATTAAATTCACTACACTTGGCATTTAATGCTATGGTGCTAATGTGACCTCTATTATGTTTAGAAATTTGAGTTTCCCCTTCGATAATTGTGATTCACATTTCTTTTAGTTCTAAAGGGAAACTTCAAACAAAAGTCTCAGGAAGAAGTTGTTGGTTGAAATTTGAACTAACATGTCAATGAGTAGTAAGCACCGAAATGCTTATTGCTCACAAAGTGGCACTGACATGTTGTAGTTGAATATAGCTTGTGGATAAATAGTGAGGGTGGATATCCTATTTGTTAATGGAATATGATAGTAATTTTTTGATAAAAATCTATGGGTTGGTGTAGTAACCATGCTTGCTCAAGAATACATGAATCTATTTAAAAGAGTTCATTGTGAGAGTATAGTGTATGATTTAATAAAATATATTATGGTGAGAGAGCCAACTACATTGCTTGCAATGTATGGTGTGTGTGAGAGAGAGAGACAACTTATTTGCTGACAATGTATTGTGAGTGAGAGAGAACCAATTGTGTTTCTTACAATGCATGGCATTGGAAAAGCTATTGTTGTGCACTAGTGTTAATACCACTAGCTAGAGTGTGCATATCGATTTACCTTCCTTATACCACTGATCTATGGGTGTAGTGGTTCCTCATGGGTGTAGTGGCTAAAGTGTGTGTATGTTTCCCATGCCTTTATTAGGTTAATGGCTATGACCCATAACCATTTCTCAGCTACCAATAACTGATTTGTATTTCCAAGTGCCTAAGAAGCATGTCATCTTTTTCCACACTGTTGTTGTATTTGAGATTGTTGATGTTACATAGTTGAGGTTGTTGTAGTTGATAATTTGGATTCGATTGATGGTGATATGATCGAGGTTGTTTCCAAGGATTTTTTGAGTCAGGTCCACTTGATAATACAATGTTATAGTTGAGCCTATATTGGCATTGCACATTGTTGATATTATGTTGCTTGTATTGTAGGTTTTTGGAGATACCATTGAAATGAAGGATGTTTTGGTGAATTGTGGTGTTCATATGCATGTTGGTTATACTACTTTGCTGTAGAACTAACCAACGAGGTTTTTACCCAAAAAATTCAAAACCTTGTCCAAGGAAATGTCCAATGAAATTTCAAAATTGAAAATTTCAAAACCTTGTCCAAGGAAGATGGGGACCAAAAAGGGTTCACAGAGTTAGGAAAGGGGAAGATGGGGGGGAGGCCCTGCGACTCTTGCAGTTAGTATTATGAGGGGTCCATTAATAGGCCTGAAGAATACCTTAGAATGTTCCTTCTAAAATTAATAACAATAATATACCAAACAATATCTTTGTTTTTCCTGATTCCAAAACAACTTATGGTATACCAAGATAAATTAAATTCATTTAAACTTAAAAACAAAATGAAATCAAGTGTTATCGATTTTGGTCTTTCATTGTTTATCTAGCTCACTCCTCACTCCTCCTATGTTTCTCCAGCCAAAAAGGGCACTCTCACATGTTTTTCTCCTTTGTTCTTGGCCAACAAGGGCACTCTCACATTCGATCACTCTGCATTGGGTTATTGTCCTACTGGATCTCTCACTCTCCATGGGGTTTGGGAATCTCATATTCGGTCAGTACTCTATGTGGGTTTGGGAACTCTCACAGTGGTTAGTACATGTGGGTTTGGACAACCAATATTAAATTTTATCTTATTATGTATGCAAAGTAGCTTCAAAACGAGAAAAAACCAAACATACATCAATCATAACATTGATGGACAACAGATACAATTTTTATCATCATGTGCTAATATATTCTTGTTATCACTAGGGTCCTAGGTCAAGTATGCACCAATAATTTCAAATATTTGAACCTAATCTTGCTAGAAGTGGGATCCAAATGTTTGATTTTATGGATGAAATCAAAGCACTTTAACTTTTAAAAGCATCCAAGTGTCCATAAAATTTGTGGCCCATGGAAGGTGATCCCCTAGCTAAGTAACCTACTAGGGGAAAGGAAGCATGGAAAAGTTATTATCATACAAACTCAACCTATGCCTATAAATTCCTAGAAATTAGAGATATTAACTAAAATATGTGCTTCATGGTTTCAATGCACCGACATTAAGGACATCGTAGTTATGGGTCCCTAGGTTGGATAATCATTTATCAATATGGAGGGATCATATGATCAAGCTCTAGGTGGAGCGTATTTTGGCTTAAGGTTAGGGAATTTTTGTTGGGGTGTATTTTTCTTAAGGTTAGGGCATGTAAGTCAAGCCCTTGTTGTTGATTTTCCAATAAGAAAGGTTTAAGCATACATTTCAATCCTTTTTATCATTTAACTTAAACCATAAACAATTATGTTGCAGCAACCAAGATCACAAGAAGAAACACCCTGCACAAGAACACAAGAAGTATCTTGGGAAACCCTTCTCAACAAGGGAAGAAAACCCAGCCAAATCCTTTGCTATATTCTTCAAGAGAAAGACCTTCACCACCATTAAAACTTAGCACAGAAGAGGGTTCTTTCAAACCCTACTAGACTAGCACCCAAAAGAGGTGTGAAATTTTCCCAAGAAGATGTACTTGCTGAAATTTCCAAACTCACACAAAAGATATGATTACTCAATGGGGAATCTACCTTTACTTATATTAGACTTGACCTGTCAATAGAAGTGTCTATTGGCACAATAGGTCCGACCTATCTAACTCACAATATAATTAATAATAACCAGATTAATTATCTTTTACATTAAGGTGGGGCCGACCTGTACCCTTTACATTACAATTAGGGTTACAGGCAGGTCTGACTCTTGAACAATATAGCAATGGATCTCGTATAACTAATAGTGCTCAGCCACTAGGGTCACACCCATAGGAATGTCCATATCTCTATCTCATGACATTACATAGCATAAACACTCTCTCCAGTGCTCATCCACTAGGATCACGTTCACCTGTGCTTGTCCACAAACACGTCCACTCAACATATCTTCATTCCCACTGCATTACATAAGAGAGTCATCTAGAGTTCATCATCTCAACTCTCTACTCAGAGGAGGATAATAAATCATCTTCATCTCTGTCTCATGATGATGAACCCGTCTCTATTGAAATACACAGGTTCACCTTGTGCTCAGCCACATGCACATCCAACTTTGCAGATCTCCTTTCTCACTGTGTTACACAGGAGAATCACATGGATCTTTTCTCAACTCTTTGTAAGGAGGAGGCCATCTCTACATTCCAGCTCTATCTCATATAGGAACCACACAACGTTCTCAGAGGATCTCTCTCAGGTTTGTGTCCTAGAGAATGTCTCACGCAACTGTAATCATCAACACTCCCTCTTAGCTAGGGAGGCATTCTCCACCAAGCCAAGTCTCTCACGAAAATACTCAAAATTTTTCTTGGAAAGTGGTTTGGTGAATATATCTGCGATATGTTCATGAGTATCAAGATACTACATGTGTATTGTCTTCCTTTGCACCATGTCTATGATATAGTGATACTTTATATCAATGTGTTTTGATACGTCATGAAACCCAAGGTTTTAGGACAACTTTACACAACTTTGGTTATCATAATGAATAGTAGTAGGATCCATCTCATGATTGAAAAAGTCAGTTAGAAATTTATGAAGTTGCACAACTTCACACACTCAATGATACATACTCTACTTTTTTGGTATTCAAGGGCACAGATCTTTTGTTTCCTTCTACACCATGAAACCATGACAACCTTCACGATAAAAAAAAAATGTATGTTCTCTTCTGGTCCATTGTACTCTTTGATCAATCTATATCGTCATATCCTACAAAATCAAGTTCATACTGGAGGCATATCTCAGGCCATATCCAACTGTGCCTCGTATATATATCAATACATGATTTACTGCTATCTAGTGAGTCTGTCTCAACTGACTCATGGATTAAATAAGAACATTGATTGCATAGCATGAATCAAGTTTGGTGTTAACCAGATACATCAATGATCCAATAAACTATGGATCAATATCGTCTGAATAATCATCATTCATTTTCTTCAAATCCATCACGGTGGTTTTTCGTTCTGTCATACTGAACTTCTTTAATATTCCCACTGTATGTTTTCCTTGACTAAAGAAAATTCTCATCGGTTCTCTGTCATAAATCTTGTCCCAAGAAGTAGTGTATCATACTTAGATCCTTCATCTCTAAATCAAAATTCAAAGCTTACTTGTATCCAACAACAAGACTTTCTTAATAAGTCATCAAAATCAGGCTACCAAGATTATAATAACATAGGTTTGGATCAACAACCCTCTTGCTGAAACCCAAACTCATCAAGAATCCATCTATCTGATATAGTTTCCAACTCATGGATGGAAGTGTATCGATCTTACTGGATCAAGTGTTTCATCATAGAAAACTCCCTCTGTTTGTGAGAATCCTCTGGCTACAGATCTTTCTTTGTATTTCTCAACACTTCCATTAGTTGCATGCTTGATCTTATAGATTCACTTGGAAGTTACTACAAACTTCCCTTCTGGTTTCTGAACAATATATCATACATCATTCTTTAAGGTATACTGGTATTATTCTTGTCATGGAAACTTGCCATACCTATTCACATGTTGCTTCTTCATGTAAATAAGGCTTAGAATCAATGAGGTGGCTCATGGCTGAAGAGTAGCTCAAAAATTAAATATTTTTCTTTCTTTTTTAGGATGTCCCTTGAGGGACTTGTATGTTCCTCTGTCTCCTACAGATTTTGTTGAGCCTAGGTAGGCCATTTATTCCCTACTGCAATATCTTTGGGCATGTCAATTGGAGCAAATAGATTAGTTGGAATAATGTTTATCTCCGTCTGAAATGATGAAGGGGGAGAAGGAATTGTCTCACTGTCATTCTCCATCTAAGATTCTATGGATCTTTTAAATACTATCTCTTCTTCAAGGATAACATCTCTGCTTTTCTCAATCTTTCTCTGACCAGAGATGTATATCTGGAAATGTCTTCGAAGATTCACTGTTATCCCATAAATGTATCCTTTCTCCCTAAAGGGTCTATATTGGAATTCTTCTCTTTGGGTACATGAAAATACATCAGACACCCAAATATTCTGAAGTGTTCAATCTCAAGCTTCACTCCGATGAAGGTTTCTTTGGGAGTTATGTTTTTCAAAGTCTCGTGAAGACTCTTGTTCTGAACATATACCGTGTCATGCCTTCTTCTTCCCATGGAATCATATAAATACTACAATCATGCATCATTGCATTGGTTTCCTCAATGATGGTTCTATTCTTCCTCTTTCTCAAATAGTTTTGACTCCCTCTGAGTCAAGTGACTCCCTCTAAAGGATAAAAATATTCCTTTGTTCTTAACATGTATGGAACAAGAAAACAAGAGGAACCAAAACAAGAATATCTCCTAAAGGAGAATAATGAGTACATCTTTAGAATCAAAAAAATTTAAGGATTGTTTTCACAACTATAACACCTACTTGTAATGTAGAAAACTTTAGAAATATAGGTTAGAGGAATGACAATTACAATAATGAAAGCTAGAGTCTTCACTTCTAGTGTGTTGTTCCTATGAATGCACTAATATCTCTATGGATCCATGGATTCAAAAAAAGGTTCCTTCATCCTACAATTTCCCTCATGACAATGATACAAATAATATATATACAAGTGCATACCCGAGGGTGTTGATATGATCTCTCCTAATGGCACCTGGTTTATCTATGTCCTCTTGACGTATTCATGAAGAGGGTATTCATAGTGTCACCTTTTTGTATCACCTACAATAATCCTTCCTCTGAAGTCTTGTCTTCCAGGAACTTGAATTTGCTTGATCCATCAATCTTATCTTCCATCATAGTTATGTTCTTCATAATTTTAGATTCTTCACAAACCCTTGTCAACTGGGATAGAAAACCTAACGTCTAGGCTAGGATAGAACTTTTAGGTTTTTTTGAACTTATGAATTCCAACAATAATCCTTTGAAATATAGGATAACATTGGTGAGCTAAAGAGCTCCTTCAATGAGTTGCAAAAACCCTAATTCTGAAATTTCTGCAGAAATTAGCGAAACCCTAGAAACTCTTGAAAATTATTGAAAATGAAATTTGAATCTTGTTGGAGGTGCGATGAAGGAGGCCATACAATCCTATGCACTTTTTATCCCCAAATTCCATGTGACAAGTGCTGAAACTCCTTAAAGAGGTAGGTCATGCAAAAATTTTGGAAACCCTAGGAGGGTCGTATGGTTTTGCAGAAGAGAGAGAGGATGAATGAAATTTTCTTGTGCAATGGGTTCTTCAAGACCTATGCTCTGATACCATGTTTATTTTTCAATAATCAAGGTTTGATCGTGAATTTCAATCCCTTTTATCAATTATATTAAACCATAAATAATTATGTTGCAGCAACCAAGATCACAAGAAGAAACACCATGCACAAGAAGACACGAAGTATCTTGGGAAACCCTTCTCAACAATGGAAGAAAACCCAACCAAATCCTTTTCTATATTCTTCAACAAAAATATCTTCACCACCAAGAAAACCTAGCACACAAGAGGGTTCTTGCAAACCCTATAATACTAGCACCACACTTTTCCCAAGAAGATGTACTTGCTGAAATTTCCAAACTCACACAAAAGATATGATTCCTCAATGGGGAATATACATTTACTTATATTAGACTTGACCTGTCAACATAAGTGTCTATTAACACAACAAGGCCGACCTCTCTAAATCACAATATAATTAATAATAACCAGATTAATTATCTTTTAGATTAATTATCAATTACATTAAGGTGGTGCTGACTTATACCCTTTACATTACAATTAGGGTTACATGTAGGTCTGACTCTTGAAAAATATAGCAAGGGATATCATACACCCACTAGTAATCAGCCACTAGCAGAACATCCATAGGGATGTCCATATCTCTATCTCACTGCATTACACAGGAGAACCACTCTCGCTAGTGCTTAGACACTAGGATCATGTTCACCTGTGCTCATCCACAGGCACGTCCACTCAACATATCTTCTTTCCCACTACATTACACATGAGAGTCATCTGGAGTTCATCATCTCAATTTTTTTCTCAAAGGAGGCTAATACATCATCTTCATCTATGTCTCATGAAGATGCACCCAACTCTATGGGAATTCACACGTTCACCTTGTTCTCAGCCACATGCACGTCCAACTCTGCAGATCTCCTTTTTCACTATGTTACACATGAGAATCATATGGACTTCTTCTCAAATATATATAAGGAGGAGGCCATCTCTACATTCCAACTCTATCTCAGATAGGAACCACACACCCCTCTCAAGGACTCTCTCTCAGGTTTATGTCTTGGAGAATGTCTCATGTAGTTGTAATCATCAACACTTGCAGAGCTATCAAGAAGGTCATTGGCATAATGGATGCATTGATGAAAGATGGGATTAAAGGCCAAGATCCATCCACCAAAGGATTTCCCTCTAAAAGGATTAGAAACAATCACCAGAGTCAATGATCGTTAAATGATAGCACTGTCTTGAGAGATGACTCTTTCTTGAGTAACTCTTGGGGCTTACAAATACTTAGTACAACAAAGGTGCCCAACATCTTTACTTTCGAAGGGGTTTGCAAAGTGGTTTGAAAATAAATTATTTTCCATGACTTTGTGCCTAAATTCCATCACTACTTGATACAATTCCTAAGGAGTAATTTCTAGGGTTCTTTGCCTTTGAAAGCATTGATGACCCACAACTCCTTTCTCACTAGTTAAACCTAGCCCAAACTAAGAGAAAAATTGAAGCCAAAATCTCTTGTCAAAAGAAAAAAAAAATTGTGCAATTTGCGTTCATGGTAGCTCTGTGTTTTTGAAACCCGAGAAAAAAATAAATAATCGCCATCACTGATAAAACTTCACATTTGATAAAATTTTCTTTGTATTTCCAAGACACCGTAGTTTTCTTCCTAGAAACCACAAGAACACATTTCAACATTGGCCCCATTCACATTAATTATCCTATAGGCTTGTTGTTTTATTGTCGAATTATTTTTGTTAGTCATGTTTGAGTCCAACAACCCTCCTAAATTGTCAATACATGCATCTAGTCTAACCATGTCAAATTTCAGTGCATACAAGCACAAATTGGAAAATTTTCAACATTGGCCCCATTCACATTAATTATTCTATAGGCTTGTTGTTTAATTTTCAAATTGTTTGTGTGAGTCATGTTTGAGTCTAGAAACCCTTCCATACCATCATTGTATGTGTCTAGTCTAACCATGTCAAATTTCAGCCCATACAAGCACAAATAAAAAAAATTCAACGTTGGCCCCATCCACATGTTAGTTATAAGCGGGGTCAAGTACATGAGCAGGCGTGCCTTATTTTTGGCTTTTGATAGAATAAACAAAGAATATTTTATTTTGAAATTGTTTTTTTGACTCATGTTTGAGTTCAGAAACCCTCCCATACTATCAATGCATGTGTGTTTGAGTCCGAAAACCCTCCCATACCATTGGGGCCAATTAAAAAAAAAAAAAATACAAATACAAATTTTAAAGGTAAAATCCGAGGACAAGGCCAATTTTCATGACTTATTTCATGGAATGGTATTGTTTCTATGTGTGCAGGTTATGTGTTCAGGAACCATATTTCCATTTTTTTGAACATGCTCATCACCTCACCTTCACATAAAATTTCTCAAATTGGCATATAATAAACCTGAATGAGCTTCTCTTGGTTTCGAGAATAATTAATTCCCTACTGAACAAGGTTAAACACGTGAAGGTGGAAGCTCTAATTACCCCCCTCCCCCCCTCCCCCTCACATCAGTCTCAATTCACCCATACCTAATTTGATGTAATAAAGAACATGTAACACACTACATACAAAAATGGCATAAAACTTTAAAAACGTAATTAACCTCTATAAGTAGCACTTAAAAAACAATAAATCATATAAATACTAAATATATAATTAATAAAATAAATCATAGAAAACATATAGTCACTTACCTCATACATTTAAACATTTAAAGATCATTCATCTTGTTCTTCATCCAAATCAACATTTGTATCATGGTCTAGTTCAAAATCGATAATGTTGAAATGATCGTTCATATCAACATCACCATCAATGTCATTTTCACTATCATCATTGATATCATCAATGAGAACATTGTCTTCTACATTTGGATGATCAACTTCTTCGGCTTCTTCATATAACACATCTGCAACCACCTTCTCCTGATCTACATCATCATATTCTTCTTCAATATTATCTTCTTCCTCTACATGACTATACTTTAACGATCTTCCTCTTGGATCATATCTAACAACGTATAACCAACTTGCTTTACCAGGCACCTCTGAGTAAAAGACTGACTCACATTGACTTGGAAGAACATAAGGCTTTGTACCCGATTCAGATGCTCTTGTATTAACCACAGTGAATCCATTAGCATGCTCAATAATAGTTCTTTCAGGATCACTTTCATGCATCCATAGCCCGTACAATTTGACCTCAAACAAAACTATTTTAAAGGAATTAAAATCACACTGAATTATAACCTCCAAATACCCATCATACCTATTTTCAGTTTCTTCTAGATGCCTGTCAATTCTAGAGGAAAAATTTGTGACCTTAAACGATTATCCCACACTCTGAGGCTTTCATCTTGTCATATAACTTTTTGATACGAAATTTATGACCATTACACCACATAGCCTTGTGGTGTTTCAATTGCAACATGGACAACAAGTAAAAATTGCATTGTCAATTAGTAAACATCATATAATATGGACTTAGTAAATATATATTTCAAAAAATAAACAAACCAAATACATTGATATAATGGGAAATAACTATAAAAATGTGGGTGAATATTCTTGGCTTTTTATCTTTTAAACCAAAGGCTAAATCCATTTCCCTTTGCGTAAGATCAGGAAATTCATGTCGATAACAATATGTTGTTTTAATCATCTTACTGACCCCTTCCCATGATAACCTACCAAAGTATTATTCACATCGTTCTATCCAATACTCCATCCAATCGAGATTGTTTGCAATGTAGAAATGTAGAGAATCCCACTCTCGACCAACTGTATGAAAAAATAACAATTGAATATCAATAATTAGCTATCATTGGAAAATTTTAATATAGTTGATGGAATAAAAATAAATGAATGAGTATGATAATATAAAATTGAAAAATTAAATGTATAATATATTAAATCTACAACATACAATTACCTTTCATTGTCCTCATTCTACCTTCCCCCAATAGGACCTCCCCTTCAAATTTTGTGAGGCATATTCATATCTTCTGCTAATTTAGGAAGATATTGACTAATATACACAATGCATTGATAATAATACCATATATCCCTCCACGATAGAACCCTTAGGAAGTTATGTTTGTCTAACAAAAGCCTTCAATGAATTGAACTACCTCTCCACCATCCACATCAATCTTGTGTGTATTGGTCCATATAATTCAATATCCTCAACTTAGTGTATGAGGTAGTGTTCTTGTGAATTGAAAAATGTTGGAGGTAGATACTTCTGCATTTCACACATTAGTCAGGGAATTTCTCTCTTCCAATACCTTATATATTCTTTATGGTTTTCTTTAGATGAAAGGCACCTACAAATGGTGCAAGAAAATAATGGGTTTGAACAATATCATGACATATATAAAATTGCAGATAAAACACAATATGTCAATAAGTTTTACTACAAAGCACTGAAAAAACATTTTCCATATTAAAATGGATTACTTACCTCATGTATTTTCCAAGATCATATATAAAATTTACTATGTTGTTGTCAAAGCTCTCTGGGAGAGATATAGGTAGAACATACTGTAACAAAAAGAAAATCATTAATATTTATTTTTGAATAAGAGAAAAAAATTACTAAAAATATGTATACCAATATGTTAATACACCTAATAATTACCTTAATGAATGTATGCCAGTCATGTGTTTTAACCCCACCAAAATCACCTTTTTTTCGTTAAGATATTTTGTATGTTTGACGAAAACCTTGTTGGAAACCTAAATTTCCAAATGACCTCTTTTACAACATTGCTCTATTGCTCTGTCAATAAGCATGGAAGACTAATATTTTGTTCTCAACCATCACCATTAGAATTAATAATCACACTTTGCAATGTGTGATTAGCTTCCTGGATGTCACTACAAATCTTTTCAATTCTTTCTTTGTCAGTCCTTCCATCTAAGATTTTCCATAACAATTATGTTATATTCTTCCCAATATGCATTGTATCAAACATATGAACTATTTGTAGGTGCTCATAGTAGGAAAACCTACTGAATTGTATGGGGTAACTTTTCATTCCTTGTGGAATCCCATTCATGCCTTAACGACATTCATGAAACATAAACAAAATCACATTAACTCTAATTAATATATAGCTAGGTACCACGATGAACAAA